>MDKI01253959.1:0-28407 GCA_005239505.1 Nicotiana paniculata
CCAGGATTATATTTGCAACGCCCGCTTAGTCTTCTACAAGACATAGTTGAGCATGATCAGTAAGCGAATCAAAGAAATGAGTTTCGTCCAAGTTTGACATTTTGGAATAAAATACGGTCCAAGCTATAATACCCCGTATTTATGGCCTAGTACCATACAAGGTACCGCATGAACATGATAGTAAGGTGTATAAGGTATGTTAAAAGTGGGTAGTATTTTAAGTAATTTGAGATAATTCTTAATTACGTGGGTAATTGGTTAATTATTGGTTAATGAGAGATTAACAAGTTAATCAAGTGATTAGTTGATAATTAATCCAAATATTTGGATATGTATTACATCTCCAAACGTGGCATCCCTTAAAAGCCAATTGACGACTCTTATACTTACTTTATAAGGTGTCACATTTAAGGCTAAGTCATCACCTTAGTGGAGCCCGCACCCACTAAGGTATAAGACCTCTAAATTCACAAATAGAGGTGGATTAAATTAAGAGAGGTGGCTATGAATTCAGCAAGTAACAATATCAATCAAAACAAATTTTCATACGAAATTATACTGTGTAATAGCAACCAGATTTTGCGATTCTAAGGGAATACGGTGCAATTTTTCTCAAAAATATCATACGAATTTTTCCTACTTTGATCCGTCGTTACGTATTGTCGCAATTGACATGTTTTAGAGGAATTGTCAAGAGAATCAGCTCAGGTATGTTAAGGCTATCCCTTCTTTCTTTTTGACATGATCTATACGACACGAACGAAATGAACAAATGCAGAAATTCCATAAATAACTCTATTCGTAGAAGTATTAGAGATGTCTATGTTCTTGAACTCCCATATGTCTTATTATTCTATCGTCTGTTCATGGGTCTCAGAAAATATGTAAGTTGATAAAGTTTGTTTCATGATATTAACCAGAGGTATAGTGGTCTTATGACGTTCCGAGAGATTTTATTCACGTATTTCTCATGCATTGCATTCATTTATACATGTGCATTGATCCATGAATAGAAGGCGTTACATACACGTATATATGTATATGTATATATGTATATGGGATATGGGAAAAGGTTACGACGTTATATACGCACCACCACCTGATCAGTTGGTATACGTTGATGATATTGCCCACAGTGGTCGAGATGATATGATGGCATGCCCTCAGAGGCTTGATGATGTTATGTATATATACCTATGCATGGTATGACATTCATACGCATATGCACGACATTTTAAATTATAAATGATTCACATAGATATTCAGACTTACATGTCGAGTCTTTTACTCCATGTTTCTCTCATGTCTATTATTTACTAATTTTCATTCCTTACATACTCGATATATTATTTGTACCGAAGTTCCCTTTGCCTGAGGATTCTGCATTTCATGCCCGTAGGTCTCGATAGACATGTCGAGAGTCCTCCAAATAGGCTATCAGCTTAGCGGAAGATGTTGGTGTGCTCCATTTGCTCCAGAGTTTCTTATTTGGTCAGTATAACTAGGGCATGTATTGATTTGTATGGCGAGGCTCAGTCCTGACCTTTATGATACTTATGTACTCTTAGAGTCTTTTAGACAGATGTCATGTATACAGATACTTGTATGGCCTTGTCGACCTATATTTTGAGTTTACAAATGATCATGTTGGCCTTATAGGCCAGTAAGTCACATGTGTAAGTTTTTATATCAGGTTCGGTTGTCCTATATTGAGTACTCCCCCATGTTCATCCTGGTTAGCCCATGATGTCCTATTTGGCTCATTTGCCAATGAAAGTACGATAAGAATGATATGTTATGTTGGTACTCGGTTGAGTAGGGTATCGGGTGCCCGTCGCGGCCCATAGGTTTGGGTCTTGAAAAAAGTGGTATCAGAGCAGTTCTGTCCTAGGGAATCTACAAGTCGTGTCTAGTAGAGTCTTGTTTATGGGTGTGTCGTGCCCCACACTTATAAGCATGAGGCTACACGGCATTTAGGATTGTCACTCTTTATTCTTACTCTAGATCGTGTGGTAGAGCTCAGTTGTAAGAACTCAATTTCTAAACTCTATCTTGTTCATAATACCACAATGCATACACCTAGAAAGACAATTGGTGAGAGATTGAATGTGGCTATGGAAGAGTTGAGTCAGAGGAACTCGATTTTTCATAATGCTTATGATGAGTAAATGTAAGGTCTCCTGCAGTTCGTGTGTGTACTAAGACGCGTGAACTTCTGGAAAAGGAACCCTAAGGCATGAATATCTATCCACCCATATGGTAAAAAGCAACGAGAATTAGAAGGTAGATACAAGTTTTAACAAGTAAAAGGAGAAAGATGAAGAAGGGTACGAGGTACTCAGCTAGTGAAGATTATCATTACTTACCACTTAGAAAGGGAAACATTGAGTTACCTTCAACAGTAATAGAGGTATGTATAATTGGCCATACCCATCTCAGTTATGCCCTACGGGGGCTAACAGGTGTAATTTAAGAGAAGGACGGGATATCAAGAATCCAGTTGGGGTTAGAGTAACCCAAAATAGTGAATGGATTGTTTGCGTTAGTTAACATGTCCAAAGGATATTGCAAATATGCTAATAGATCTCCTTGTGAGACACCCAGATGGTGCACTCTAAAATAGTACAGCTAGATATGAGTACTACTAAGATAGGCACTGGAAGTATTGAACGGATAAATATTACCTTAGTGTGGCTCCCGTCCCTAGTAGAGAAAGAATGTTAGGCAACCCGAAGAGCCAGCGGATGGAGCGAGGGGAGATAAAAGCAAAAGAATATCTTGTTGAAAGTTTTCAGAATAAAGTGATGGACAGAAATGTTTGCGGGAAATAAGATGAGAGTTAATGTGATGCATGGATGAAAACGGTAGGACAAAAAATGACTATATTACAGAGTTTATAGTTAAGTGAAGGAAAAGACGAAAGGCGACAGGACTTGAGACCACAAAAGAGTAAAGGCCATACAGTCATACCCTCATTTCGAGAAATAAGTTCGTGGCTCTAACGTGATTATTAGAAGAAAAAGTTAGACCCCAGAATAATAGAAATCAATATGTGAGTTAAGGACTGAGTGACTGGATAAAAGTCAGCATCATGAGAATTTAATATTACGTTCCGGCGATAATAGAATGGACAACAGAAGAAGATCCATGAGAAATTCAGAGAATGGTCATCTAGGAAGATGCTCCCTAAAGCAAGCAATGTGAGCAAAGTTAAGCCTAAGGGACTCCATGTGCCAGTTACACTAAGTGTCACCCTCGCGAGTAAGGAAATTTGATATCCTTGGTACAGAAGGATTACTGCAAGGAGAGTAAGGGTCATCGATGATGTGAAAAGACGACAAATATGAAGAGGTAAAATATCTATACATAGATTAATCGTAGCACTAAATCTTAGTACTCTCCTAAAGGGGGGAATATGGAGTGATGTGGCACTAAGTCAGAATTAAGTGGTTCTAGTAATTATGGAATGGTAAAGGAAGAATGCGATCAAAATGAGAAAGGAATGAGATTTCACTTATCTAAATCCTACTGATATGCTATGATTCTATAACATTATGCAAGCACGACGTCAAGGAGAGAAAGTAAGGGTTTCTACCTGGGATGTTATGGATAAATAAGGAACCACTGCAAGAGGTAATATAAGACAAAGGAAATAACCCAAGAAATATTACGCAGAATATTGATATGAGAATGGGCCAAAAAATTGTTAGTAGTTGATTCAAGAAGAGCCTAGTTATGGCTAGACAAGAAGACACAGACAAATCAACAGATCGGGCAAGATAAACATATTGAACCCTAATGTCATTATAATTACTTAAGATATATTCAGGTAGGAGTTGGGGTAGCTAAAGGTACCGTATGAACGTTACGGGAATAAAAGAGAGTGTCACTGGGAAGACAATCAAAATATCAGTTCAGAAGCAACCCTATAAGCACAATGGCGTGGAGGTAAGTAACTAAGGATAATCATAGGTGAGCACGAACATCAAAATTTTTATTGAGTATACGATGTAATAAGCTCGCACCTTTACCAGAGTTAAAGGGGCTTCTATAAGTACTACAACAAAAGACTAGATGAGGAAATAAGGAAGAAGTTTTCAATCTAAGCACAATGACCTAAAAAGGAAATAGTCTTGTAACAACAGTCTTACAACAACATTGTAGGCACTCTATAGAAAGTGGCACCTATCGTAGCTAATGAACGGGAAGTAAAAATCAGAAGTAATATTCAAGATCATATGAGTTGTATGGAATTCAAATATGTGTGCGCACTAAGGTAAGATAATTATGCGTGCAACAAGAGGCCATGAAGACCAAGAAAAGTAATAGCTTACATTTAAAGAAAGCTGAGAAGGAACAAAAGGAATTATTCGATCAATGATCCATAGTTAGTTACGTTATGAACGCACTTAAGATTTCGGAGCATTATCCATGCAACATATATGTTAGAAATCGTATAGTCGTAGAAGACTCTGGTATAAGTTAAAAGAAAGAAATTGAGTCTAGGTCATAGACAAAGGATTGAATTGTTAGATGAAGGTATCATGGATATTCCATAGCGCCATGAAAGGCTAAAGTAATAAATAATACCATGAGCCGTAAATCAGAAGATAGCTTAAGACTACATAAAGGTTGATCAGAGGAAAGAAGAAACTAAACAGTTACATCAACTAAGTAAATCATGAGTTTGATTATTGGACCCAGGAAATTATGGACATCGTGATTGAGAACATTGCAGAATCACTCTTAAGATCATAGGTTCAAGAGAGATAGTATAGTAGCCATATTTTGTAACGTCTCTACGATAAAGCCAGTTAGAAGAGTACCAGCCTCAGAAGAAGTCAGTGTAAAGCTCTCACTGAATCATGTAAAGAGGTGCAAGTATTATAATAAAAGTTCAAGATGTGGATGTGAATTATACCTATGTGTAAGGGAGGTCACGAAAGAGATAAAAGATATGATGCGAGACTTTAAGATAAGTAAGGTAAAGGTGAACATCGTACGAGATACTCAGATGTAGTAGGTTTTGAATTGTCCATACTTCGGATAAAAGACTAGAAGCGCGGGGATTTAGTATCCAAGAATGATAGCGGCTCAGTAGCATATCTTCCAGCCTATGGTTTCTAGGTACAGAGAAATCTAGCCAAGAGAGTAAAAAAGAGTTATAGACGATGTGATGTCTTACTTGATGTTCTAGAATAACATAAGGAAATTTATGGTGTAAGCAAGTTGAAAGGTTGCGAGTAATGTAAATATATATTTGTAGGTCGCAAGCTATTGTATGGTGAAGCGACAAGATTCTAAAAGACAGGAGTAAGGATAAGAAAGGGCGAGTGAGAAGGTGATGAGAATGGATAAGTCCTCAGGATTAAGCCCATGAAAACAAGAGAGTTGATGGTTTCTATAAGTTATAGAGAGCTTAGTATAGTCTGAATAAATTCAAAGAAGTCTAAGACTAGTAGCATTTAGAAGAGATGGAATGCTTCCTTGGTAGTACAATGAGGGTGTAATTGTGGTAAATAAAGGATGATATTTGGGCCTTTAATTGAGTAATGATTTGAAGAGAATTTCATGAATTTTTAAGGAATTAAACTTCCCACGTAAGTGAATCACATTGGGATGCTATAAAAATATGATTATTGAAGTACATTATCGCCGCTAGTGGAACAGGAAAATCACTTCAAATATTCCTCGATGTACGTAAGCCCTAGTGGCAAGGTATTACATAAAAAGTTTCAAGTTATCAGTGGTATATTATAGATTAATATTGAGGTGAATCAATAATGGATGGATAAAAGTCACAAAGTATAAGATGAGACTAGGCGGTCATTCTTAAACAGTAATGATGAAGCATTAAAGGACTTAGATTTATACATATGGGATAAGCAATGAAAATAACCTGGAGTTCATTAGCAGACCTCAGTAATGATAAATCAAAGTAAGAGTTATGGTATAGTATGACCTACCTAGATGCAGTAAAATCATACGAATGGATAACCGGTCCTATAAAATAAGATATAGCAATATTCGTAAGTTCAAAGAAATATCGAGCAAAGAACTTCAGTACACTTATAAATGCCCAAAGAGACATCTTTTCAAGCTCTGTATATGCTTACAAAGTGACACCTAGAGATTGGCTAAAAACTGGAGGAAAAAGGAGAGAAGAGTCGAATAGGCACACATACAAAGAAAAAGTCGTACAGGCTGCACGACAGAAGGTAGCAAGAGTTACGAGATTGGAAGGATTCTGACAACAAGTAATGGTGTAAGAAAGAGGCCTAAAATGGGAAACGCCCTGGCCTTTGGATTTATTCACAGATTTGTTGTCTAAAATGGAAAGAGAGTATTAAAGTATTCGCAAGAGCTTTGGGTTCTGAAAATGATAACTGCATCAGTCAACATTCGAGGACGAATGTTCCAAAGAGGGGAATGATGTTACGCCCCATGTTTTTGTACGTGAAAGTACGCCATATGTAAATTGATGAAAGCTCGGAAATGAGATGTTAAATTCCGCATTTTCGTACGTTAAAAGTTTCATCGTAAGTTAATCGACGTAAGTTCGGGAATGAAATTATTTTGAAATCATAAGCATTATGCTATTCCAAACAAGTGATAAGTAAATTCGTGAAGGTGAAAGGGTAAGCGAATCGAAGAAATGAGTTTCGTCGAAGTTTGACATTTTGGGATAAAATACGGTCCAAGCTATAATACCCCGTATTTATGGACTAGTACCATACAAGGTACCACATGAACATGATAGTAATGTGTATAAGGTATGTTAAAAGTAGGTAGTATTTTAAGTAATTTGAGATAATTCTTAATTATGTGGGTAATTGGTTAATTATTAGTTAATGAGAGATTAGCAAGTTAATCAAGTGATTAGTGGATAATTAATCCAAATATTTGGATAGGTATTACATCTCCAAACGTGGAAGCCCTTAAAATCCAATTGATGACTCTTATACTCACTTTATAAGGTGTCCCATTTAAGGCTAAGTCATCACCTTAGTGGAGCCCACACCCACTAAGGTATAAGACCTCTAAATTTACAAATAAAGGTGGATTAAATTAAGAGAGGTGGCTAAGAATTCAGCAAGTAACAATCTCAATCAAAACAAATTTTCATACGAAATTATATTGCATAATAGCAACGGAATTTTGCGATTCTAAGGGAATACAATGCAACTTTTCTCAAGAATATCATACAGATTTCCCCCCTACTTCGATCCGTCGTTACGTGTTGTCGCAATTGACATGTGTTAGAGGAATTGTCAAGAGAATCGACTCAGGCATGTTAAGTCTATCCCTTCTTTCTTTTTGGCATGATCTATACGAAACGAGAAAATGCACAAATTCCATAATTAACTCTATTTACAGAAGTATTAGAGATGTCTATGTTCTTGAACTCCCATATGTCTTATTATTTTATCGTTTGGTCATGGGTCTCTGAAAATACGTAAGTTGATAAAGTTTGTTTCATGATATTAATCAGAGGTATAATGGTCTTATGACGTTCCGAGAGATTTTATTAACGTACTTCTCATGCATAGCATTCATTTATACATATACATTGATCAATGATCAGAGGATGTTACGTACGCGTATATATGTATATATATGTATATATATATATATATATATATATATATATATGTATATGGGATATGGAAAAAGGTTACAGCGTTATATACGCACCACCACCTGATTAGCTAGTATACGTTGATGATATTTCCCACAGTGGACTAGATGATATGATGGGATGCCCTCAGAGGCTTGATGATGTTATGTATACATATATCTATGCATGCTATGTCATTCATATGCATATGCACGATATTTTAAATATTAAATGATTCACAGAGCTATTCAGACTTACATGTCGAGTCTTTTACTCCATGTTTCTCTCATGTCTATTATTTACTGATTTTCATTCCATACATACTCGGTACATTATTTGTACTGACGTCCCTCTTGCCTGGGGATGTTGTGTTTCATTCCCGAAGGTCCCGATAGACAGGCCGAGAGTCCTCCAAGTAGTCTATCAGCTCATCGGAAGATGTTGGTGCGCTCCATTTGCTCCGGAGTTGCTTATTTGGTCAGTATAATTAGGGCATGTATTTATTGGTATGACGGGGCTCAATCCCGACCTTTTAGATACTTATGTACTCTTAGAGGCTTGTAGACAGATGTCATGTATACGGATACTTGTATGGCCTGGTCGGTCTATGTTTTGAGTTTACAAATGATCATGTTGGTCTTATAGACCCGTACGTCACATGTGTAAGTTTTTATATCAGGTTGGGTCGTCATATTGAGTACTCCCCCATGTTCATCCTGGTTAGCCCATGATGGCCCGTTTGGCCCATTAGCCAATGAAAGTACGATAAGAATGGTATGTTATGTTGGTACTCGGTTGAGTAACGTATCGGGTGCCCGTCGCGGCCCATAGGTTTGGTTCGTGACAATGGTCACAGCGGGTAGCGTCCTCACCACCCGATTGCTCGGGGACTTTTATCGGACCCTCCCACGAAACATCTTCAACCCGAGAAGGAGCCACCTCGAGCTCCATCGGCTCGGCAGATTCAGTACTTCGGGCTACCAGCTGGCAGCCGTCATCTTCACCCCCTTCATCGATACGGGGGACAAAGGGTTCGATTTTTGACTTCCGAGTTTTGTTTTCCTTTGGCTTGGGGGTATCGGAAGGATAAGACTTTCTCCTTTTCCTCTATTCATTTAGCTTTGATGCCTCCTCTTCCCCAGGCGGAGGCGGACTCATGACAACATTCTCCCCGAGACCTACACATAAAGAAACCAAATTGATAAGGATTACGTTACAAGGAATACCTCGATACAGGATAGAAAAAAACTCACCATGGTTCTTGGCCTCCCATCGACCCTTGGCCAAGTCACACCAGTGACATTCGACATAAGAGGAGGTAGAAGCCAGCTGTCGGGCCCAACCTTCGAGGTCCAGAATCGCACCGGGGAACCAGGGGGAAGCTGCATCATGAAATCTGCCAAAATCAGAATGGGAGAAAAAGATATAAAATGCATAAAACGATAGAGAAATTGCACTTACGTTTCATGTTCCATTTCTCGGGGAATGGAATTTTCTCGACCAGAATTAAGTCAGAAGTCCTGATTCGGACGGACCGACCCATCCATCCACGGTCTTTGTCTTCATCGATACTAAAAAATAACGTCTTCGTGGCCCGACGCGGTAGATTTATCAACCCACCTCGGTAAAGGCGAGGGCTGTATAACCTTATCAGGTGGTCGAGGGTGAAAGACATTCCCTCGACCTTACTCGAGAAGAACCTGATCAAGTAGATGATCCGCCAGAAGGAAGGGAATATCTAGCCAATAGTTACTCGATACTGACGACAGAAATCGAGAATGACCAGGTCTACGGGACCCAGCGTGAAAGGATAGGTGTACACACTCAAGTATCCTTTCACGTGAGTGGTAATATCCTCCTCAGGGAAAGGAACCACCACTTCCTTATTTTCCCAGTTGCAGTCCTTTTTTATCCGCTCGAGATCGCCTTCTGATATCGAGCATATATATCGGGACACTGGTTTGCACCGGAACAAAACCGAAGAAGGTTTGTCGACTTTGAAGTCAGAGGTTGGCTCGACTGGCCCTGGGACACACTCCTCGATACGAGGCTCCGCCGGTGTTTTATCACCGGCCGACAGGGAGGAAGAAGATGAGTTTTTTACCTTTTGCGGCATAATTTGGAGATTTTTGCCATTTGAATATGCAAAGGAAGCAGAAGAAAAGTGTAAAATTGATAGCTCCAGCGAGAACATCGGTGGCGTAACTGGCGGTAATAAAAGAAAGATAAGGAGGATTGTTGAGTTAGGAGTTTATGATCAAAGCGAAGTAAATTTGAATCAACAAAAGAGGTGGAATTTATAGGCTTGTGACGACGGTACAGTATCACTAGTGGCCGACAGACGAGGACATCCCTCGCTTACGCCACGAAGACGACGTCATGATCGAGGTATAGGAGAATCGAGGCTCAAATCGTTTCTTATCTTTTCACTGTAAGAAACGCGAGGACTATCTGTATACGGTTAAAATCGAGCACGCCCGATTTTATGGGCTCGAGGGTCTGCCTCGAGGTTAAGTGCATATCGAAGAGAGCCTGAGCTCAAAGAAAACGAAGTCCGAAAGATCAAGATAGGGCAAGATCGATATCGAATAACATAATAACGAGATATCCGCAATCGACCACAAATCTCGGCGGGAATCTCGGGATTGACAGAACCCTTAACGGTTAGCAATATCAATCGTGCATTTTGTTTCCGAAATTGTAGTTATATCTTATTTAGGATTCCTCTACTATATAAAGAGGAACCGTGCTCATTTGTAATAGGACGTGAATCACACACGCTATTACTGAGAAGTAATAAACACTCTACTTTTTTACTCGCTTATAATTCTTTATTGTTCTTATTGTTTTTGTTGCTCTTAACGCTTGATCTCGAGCTTATTCCGAATCGAGGTCGATAGCTTGCAAACAACACTGGTTTGATCCATTTCAATTGTTTAATTCATTTGTTTATTAAGTCATTTATCAATTGGTATTGAATCAGATCACGTATCCTTATAACCACATTACAAGTTTAATTGTTACTCGTATTTTGATGTAAACATAATAATAACTCTAGATGAAAATCTTGAGAACTTGTGTGATAAATAACAGATCCCATAAAAGGTTGATGACAATAAGCACTAAATATCATTAAAGTATGAACTATAATGGAGGTGTAACTAGCAATAAATGACATTTAAGTAAAGAAGAGGAATGATTCACCCAATAAAAAATGGATTGAACGAATGTTCATCGTGACAATGATGAATGACAGATTGATCTACGATTTTCTTAAACAATCATCGGATCTGATAAAAAGGTGTAGAATAATGTAGGTAAGAATCTTGATAAAAAAGTTTCGTATTTTTACAAGAGAAAGGGAATCTTTTTTACAAGTCTGCTCTTATCACACTGAATGTCACATGCCCCTATTGCTTTTCTTTTCTCCTTGTTATATATTCGACACATATCCCTAGCAAATCCTAATAGTACAAGTGCAAAGAATATTCTCCTTAATATCCTATTTCAAAAATTAGTTGTTACTGCTCTATTAGCGGTGGTCAACCTCGCCCCTCATTGACACCTCGACCACAAATCTCGCTGCTCCCTAGCAGTCCCCAGCTGAGTCTTTTCTTAATACTACTATTTTACCCTAAATATTTTAGGGTAGATTTTGTCCTACACATAATTTTGCTCTCATTTTTTCTTTTTTTGAAACAGGGAAACATAAATTATGGACTCTTTTAAAAACTGACTTCCAACACTTATATATTACTAGTATTATGATACGCGCTTAGCGCGTGTATAATATTTGAGTAATATTTTTTATAATAATACCTTAAATATCATGTTTGAGTTATAAAATAAAAGTTAATATTCCCTAAAAATGATGAATCTCCGTAGAAGTTCTCAATCATCGGTCAATAAATTCAACCTAAAATTTATTTTAGTTTTATGACTCAATCATTTTAAATTTCTAAGTTATCATGCTTCTTTTCCAATTTCAGCAATCACATATAATCTTTGAAAACTTAAGAGTTTTTCTGCTTTTTTTTTATTTTTAAAAAGTTATCCCAAGTTCATTTTAGAAGACTCAAATAGGATTAAGAAATTATAAAAAATAATAAACTTTTTTCAAGAGTAAATTTGTAGAATCATCATCATCATCATCATCATCATTATTATTATTATTATTATTATTATTATTATTATTATTATTATTATTATTATTATTATTATTATTATTATTATTATTATTATTATTATTTATTATTAATAATAATAATAATAATAATAACTTTCACCAATACCTTTTTTTCTTTTTCTCTCGTTATATTCTTAATTTTATTAGTTATTTCTTCTAATTATTGAGTATATTTTTAAAATTATCATACAAAAAAATGATAACTAATAATATATTATTTGAATAAAAAGTAATACAGATGTAACACACACACACACACACACACACACACACACACACACACACACACACACACACACACACACACATATATATATATATATATGTATGTATATATATATATATGTGTGTATATATATATATATATGTGTGTATATATATATATATATGTATGTATATATATATGTATATATGTATCTATATATATTGTATTCATATTTTGTAGTTCACATCCAAGAAATATTAAATAAATTATAGTTATATTCCATGATAACTTAAACAATCCTAGAAAATATTATTTGAAAAGATCTTTAAAGCCTAAAACTAATGATAGCACAAATTAGGATTGTATTACTTATCGTTTCAATATAACTCAATTACATAGAAAAAACACTAAACAATTACGTCATATTTTGTTAACGTAATATATTTCTTGGATTATGTATTAGGACTTAAACAGTAAGACTTCCCCCATAGTACCTAGTTTAAAAAGGAAAGAATTAATAATCAAAATTTTAGTTGGTTTCAAAACCCTAATATTTAGATTCCTACTATTTGAAAAATGAATATTTCAAAAACAAAAATTAACACAAAATATAGTTGGTTTAAAATTCCTAAATATAAATATTAGAAAAAAAAGGTATAAATGACTATTTTGTCTAATGTAAAAACATATTTAAAAGAGTAAAAAAGACAAACGATATTTCGCTAAGGGCCTTAATATAATATAAATATAAATTTATAAAAGTTTTAACTGAAATTTTATTATTTTAACCAATAAAATATATATTTTAATGATCACGTTTTTAAATGCATACTTATTGATTAAAATTTTAAGAATATCAAATACTTTCTTTTGAAAGGAAAATAAAGAGGCAAAATTGGTAAGAAGACAGAACTTACAAAACGTTTGTCGTTCGTTGTAGGAAAAGAAACTTACCTTCTATGTAAGTATTTTTTTAAAATATTTTTGGTTCTTATTAGGAAAACAATAGTTAACATAAATTTAAAATTTTAGTTGATTTAGAACTCCTAAATATTAGGAAATAAAGAAATATTTAATTACTACAGTTATACTTGATATTAAAGTCCTAAATATTAAGAAAATAATTAAATTATAATTTTGCCCCTTATAAAATTTATTTTTAAAGAAAAAAAAATGCGAACGACATTTCGCTATGGAGCTTTGTGCTTTTAATATGGTATATTGAACCTGTTAAATGTAACTAATCTTGGAATTTTACATTTAACAAGTGCCGGATAAAATCTAGCGATTGCACAACAATGAGAGGAAACGTCCAGATGAAGTTTATTGTTGTTATTTCTTAGGCTTTGTAAGTTGACTAGAACCTTGTACTTTGGTTTAGAAAATATATTGGTGAGTCAACTCAAAGAGAGATGAAAGAGAATGGCACATGTGGTACTAGTGGCAATACTTTTTGTGAATGCATAAGTTGTCTTCAACTTGAATTTTATACACATATATATTGAAATTCTTTCTATTAAATACACCTTATACTAGGTTGACATTCGATCATACAAAAATAAAAACAATTAATACAATAGTATTCTTCACTTTGTGATAATAAATTTTGAATTCGGGGACGAATACAAGGAGAAATATATATATATATATACATATAAATTTTTGATCTCGCATATTTTGTGTAATTTTCCGACGAAGAGGATTTTGTACGAACCCTGCCCATGATGTTAATTCTGAATTTTTAACAGAAAAAGGGCAATTCGAAAATACTGCGAATACAAAAAGTATAGTGTGCTGCATACATAAAGAGGGCAAGTGTGGAATTTGAAGTTTGAGTTTTGGGAAATCAAGTGAAGGACAAAGTTGGAAATGGGAAAGGCTAAGCCCACAAATTGTAAATATGGTTGGTAGCAATAGGCAATAGCCAATAGCCAACCAAAAAGAAGAAATAAAAAAGCACCGACGAGTTGGAGTGTATGATTGGACAGACGGCCTGCCATTTAAGCTTCTTCAGATAACGTCTCGCCAACCGAAACGCCCTATTTCTTTTTTCTTCTTTTATCTTTTCAATTTCTTATTTCTTTATCGCAGATATTTATTTTTCCATATCAAATTAATATTTTTTTATATTATTTCAAGTGATGTAGATATTATTTGCACCGTTGTGTAAGGATGACACCCTTAAATAAAGAGTGTATCCTCTGAAAGTAGAATAAGAAGCACTTTATTATATGAATAAAATGGAATATGGCATCTATTCTCAGTACCTCTGAAAGCTACAGTAATGAAATTAATTTTTGAAATAGAGAAATTAATTTCAATTCTTGAGTGATGATGTTAGTCATTAGAGTGACCAACATATTTAATTTCTACGCGAATCAATTTAGGATATCTATTTTCTTATTTATATTGCAAAAAAATTAACTATATAAATCACAACATGTTTGAAGAGATTGTAACCAAATTTTATTATCTCCCTTACTATAATTCTTTTGGTACGGAGAGTCAGAAACTTTGAACACCGAATCCGGAACGTTAAAACATCTCGTTGGAGGAGGACAATTATAAGAAGAGAATGATAAATTGCATATGTCAGAAACTGGAACCTGCTATCTTATCCCAATTAGTTTAATAATAATTTCGTTGTAAATGTACCACAATGTCTAAGATATATAAACATATAAATGTATAGGGAAAAATATGACATGACATGTGGCCGCTTAAAGGAAGAACACGTGGAACACAAGATGAGAATTGTCATTGAACGCAGCTATTTCACTTGTCACCGGAAGAAATAACATTCATAAAGGAGTACTAAATGCTTTGTGTCTGGTAACATTTAATACAAAATATTTTGCTGCATTAAGGATGATGACCTGTTACAAGGAATTTGACATTTATGTCCAACGTTATATGTTCATCAATGGCCCTCATAATTGACATTAGAGAAGGGCAAGATCCCTAGGTCTTCCTTCTCTAGACATAGCTATAAATAGAGAACTCAGTTATCATTGTAAAGGACACGATATTTTGGCTAACTTACACTACATTCTATACAACATTTTTAATACAATCTTACTTTCTGGTTTTTGATCTTATCATTGTTGTGCCCGGAAACCTTGTGCCCAGATTCATCAGCTCTGCCATTCATTTTATATTCTAAGACTAAGTATTTTATATTTCATCATTTCATTACTTTATGTATCAAATTAATTAACTTGTCTAGTATCCACGAACAAATTCAACTGTATCATTTTTCAGGTAAACAGTTTGGCACCCACTGTGGGGCCTAAACAGCCGTGCAATTAAATTGATCCTTGCCTTTTTTACTAACGTATTTGATCATTTTGTCTTAGCAAAATCACAAACGAAATGGAAGATAACACAGTTAACGGCGTACGCAACCCTGAAATTCAAGGGGAACAGCCTCATTTCGAGGATACAATTAGTGACACTCACAATAAGGAGAATAACGCTACACCAGTGCATGACATGCGATACCCTCGACAGGTTCGGGAGAGGACTCCTGATGATGCTGACGAGGAGCATGTACCGGATCCAGTAAGGGTCCTGCAAGAGCAACATGCAATCATTCTAGGTCATCTCACGCGACAGGATCAAGTTATGACAGAATTAAAACAGGCACTGTCAGGTGCTTCAAATAATGTGAACAGGCGAGATCCAATTCCTCCCGAGGTTCCCACAAACCAAACAACGCAGAAAGTCGACAACAACACTCCCAGGGGCGAAGTTGGGGCCGAGGGGAGCAGATCTGACCTCAACAACGATAACAATTCGTTCAAGGAAGAACTTTTGCGGTTCATGAAGGAAGTAAACGCCTGCATTGACCAAATCCCGGGTGCACCACCATATTGAAGGGCCCGAATTCAAAGAAGTACATCCAATTACCGTACAAGCCGAGTGCGGCCCCAAAATTGATCCCGAAGCGGTTCAAAATTCCCGAAGTGCTGAAGTATGAAGAAACTTTAGATCCACATGAGCACATTACCACTTACACAACTGTGGTGAAAGGGAAAGATTTGGCTCCTCACGAAATTGAGTCTGTATTGCTGAAGAAATTTGGTGATACTCTCACGAGGGGAGCTTTAACGTGGTATTCATTATTGCCTGAGCATCCCATAGGTTCTTTTGAGATGCTCGCGGATTCTTTTATCAACGCCCATGCCGGTGCCAGAAAGGTACAGGCCCGAAAAGCCAACATATTCAGGATCGCGTAGGGAGAATCCGAGTTATTATGGGAGTTTGTCACCATATTTCAGAAGGAGAGAATGGTGCTATTGGCAGTCCTAGATGAATGGGCAGCTGAAGCGTTCACCAAAGGTTTAAATTCGAGAAGTTCGGATGCTTCCCGAAAATTGGAAGTCTGCTTGAGTTTCAAGCGACAACTTAGGTGGATGTCCACAACCAGTACGAGTCAAAAATAAGGATTGAAGATGATCAGTTTGGCTTTCCATTATCGACCAGAGGACGAGAGAAGAACAGAGAAAAAACAAAAGATGATATTGACACAGATAGACAGACTTCGAGGGGCAGTTTTTGCCCTACGAGCGGACAGAAGGTCGTGGTAGTAGTTTCCGAACAGCGGACAGGTTCACCATTGATAGAAGGATCGATCATGGCCGGAACAAAAAATCGCTGCAGGAAAGAGAAACCTCGGGGTCGCGAGATTCTTCTTACCCAAAATTATCATAATACAACTTCAACGTCAGTGTCGTAGAGTTGGTGTCAGTCATGAGGAATATTAAAGAGGCACAATTCCCAAGACCTATGAAATCTGATCCCAACCAGAGGGATCCCAATTTATGGTGTGAATATCACGGCACTAACGGCTATCAGACTGGGGACTACCGGCACCTCCGGGAAAAAATGGCTACGTTGTTAATAAATGGACACCTCAGAGAATTATTGAGCGACCAGACCAAAAATAATTATGGTCGGAATAGGGGCGATGCGGAAGCCTCGAAAGTAGGAGAGGAACCTCCACGCCAAACGATCAACATGATCTTCGGAGGGAATGAAGTTAACGGGGTCACCTTTTTGGCAGCAAAGAAGACAAAAGTGTCAATAACTCATAGTAAGAGGCTCCGGAAAGACGACATCACATTCACGGACGAATATGCAGACAGATTATTACTGTCGCATAATGACGCACTGATAATTTTTTTAAATGTGTTAAATTTTAAAATTAAACGTGTTTTAGTAGATCCAGGAAGTTCCACTAATATCATATAATGGAGAGTACTGGAGTAAACTAAACTCATCGGAAGCATTATTCTAGCAACAAAACTCCTCGTCGGATTCAATCTTGCAAGCGTGACAACCCGAGGAGAGATTTTGCTACTCACAAATGCTGAGGAAGTAATGAAAACAACTCTCTTCGAAGTGGTAGATGGAGATATGGGGTATAACATCACCTTGGGAAGAGCACGAGATGAAAGTCGTGCCTTCAACATATCACCAATTGTTAAAATTTTTGACGCCCGAGGGGATCAAACAGATAAGGGGTGATCAACCGGTAGTAAGAGAGATGAATGCAATTTCGGTCTCCAGTAGTAAAGGAAAGGAACGTGCGGCATAACAATTACTGGAACCGACACCTGCCCCTGAACCAGCGGAAGATACCCCGGGGATAGAAGAGTCGGAATAATATCAGGTGCCAAGGTATTTTCAAGTACCCTAAGATATGGACGCGACGAAGTCCACGACATAATAGCTGGAATAGGCTGCGTTGTTCGAAGAATTCCTAGAAAGGAAATTCCATTTGGGAAAAGGACTGCACCCAAAACACAAGTCTGCTTTTATTGAATTCCTTAAAACTAACGTTGATTGTTTTGCATGGTTGCACAAAGATATGACAGGAATCCCAACGGAGATAATTGCACACAAGTTAAGTTTGGATTCCAACATACCTCTGGTAAGGCAAAAGAGCGCCCTATTGCTGAAGCAAGGAATAAATTCGTCAAAGAAAAAGAGGTAAACCCTTTACTTAACATTGGCTCAATCAGAGAGGTAAGATACCTAGACTGGCTAGAAAATGTAGTAGTAGCACCTAAGAAAAATAAAAAAATTTGCATGTGCATAGATTATAAGTATCTTAGCCCGAAAGACTCATTCCCATTACCAAATATCGATCAAATGATTGATGTTACAACCAGACACGAGTTAATGAGTTTCCTCGATGCTTATTCTAGGTACAATCAAATCAAGATGAACCCAGAAGATCAGGAAAAGACTTCGTTTATAACAAATTTTGGTATATATTGTTACAATGTGATTCCTTTCTGGCTAAAAAACGCCGGGGCCACTTATCAAGTGCTCATAAATAAGATGTTCGAAAAACAGATAGAAAATACTATGGAAGAAAATATAGACGATATGCTCGTTAAGTATTTGAATGTAGGTGACCACTTAAAGCACTTGCAAGAAACATTCGACATCCTGAGGTAGCACAATCTGAAGCTTAACCCCGAGAAGTGTGTGTTCGAGGTCAGTTCGGGAAAATTTCTAGTATTCTTGGTCTCACAAAGGGGAATTGAGGTAAATCTCGACAAAATCAAGGCCATAGAGGACATCCCGGACAACTGTCTAACATAAAAGAAGTCCAGCGGCTCACAGGGAGATTGGCAGTTTTGAGCAGGTTCATTTCCCGTTCGTTAGAAAAATGTCATCGCTTCTACGCACTACTCAAAAAGAAAAACAGTTTCGAATGGATAGCGGACTGTCAGCAAGCCTTGAAGGAGTTGAAGAATGTTTGACAAGCCCTCTGTTGCTCTCAAAACCAAAGAAGGTGAAACGTTGCTAGTCTACCTCACGATTTCAGAAGTTGCGGTAAGTGCAGTTTTAGTCCGAGAGGATGAAGGTACTCAATCTCCCATTTATTATCTTAGCAAAATTCTAACGGGATCAGAAACTCGCTACCCATATCTGGAAAAGATGGCCTTAGCTCTTGTAGTCGCCGCTCGAGGGCTAAGGCCCTACTTCCAATGCCACCTAATATCTATGGTGACTACTTTCTCTTTGTGGAATATCCTTCATAAACCCGAGCTCTAGGGTAGACTGGACAAATGGTACATCAAAATGAGCAAATTCAGTATAGAATACAAATCCTGGACTGCAATTATGTCTCAAGTCTTGGCTGACTTCGTGGCCGACTTCAGTCCGGGACTATTGCCTCTGGCAGCTAAGGAGGCAATAATGGTATCAGAATCGACATTGGGACATCGGGAGTTTACACCTTTTTCTGGCAAGTTTTTTAACGAGGTAGCGAAGGAAATCATACTATGAAGACAAAAATGATAAGACCTTTGATAACAAGGCAAACACGCAATTTTCCACTCTGGGGCGATTAGATAATCTTTGCTTCGATAGAAAACTCTCACTAGGAAGTTAAGTTTGCTACTTAATAGGGGTAACCCGATCGTTCCCGAGCAGAAACCACTAGAGGACTGTTAGGTATTCTTTCGCTCGATAGCATGGGTTCCTAATGGGAAACAAGATATGTTGCCGAGTGAAGGAATACCTAGCAATTCACTGGTGGGATCTTCGAAGATACATGACTTCCAGTGTTCCAATTCGCATTCTTCGCATTCGAACACTGGGGGGGTGATATGAGGTTACAGCAACACTAAAGGCCAGGCAACACTGAATGCTACGTTAACGGAGGAATGAAAATCCAGAACAAAATACATCATCGGGACCGGGGACTGTGCAGCCAGCCCCGAAGAAACAAGTTGTACAAGATAGCCACTAGTCATGGTAATTTCTTTATAGCCACAAGTCATGGAAATTTCTTTTATGCATAGAAAAATTCTTATTTACTTTTGAAAATAGAAGGAATTGAATGAAATGAAATGCTTTTATTTTTATTTTGTTTCTTGTCTGAATGATAAATAATTTTACCATTTGAACGTTAAATAAATACTTCAAATGTTTGTGTCGTAATGAATATGAGACGTCCTCTTTAAGAGCACTATGAACATAAGCGGTCCCTCTCTTATAAAAACCCTCACGTTAAAGGGTTGGTTCCGGAAGAATTAGCGCCCGGAACCCATAATGCCATCGGGGAAAATACACTCGAAGCCGCATACAAAAAGGACGCAAAAAACAAACTTGTGCAAATACTTATCGAAACCGTCATGGTAAAAGGATCATTTTCGAAACCAAAATACTTCGAAGAAAAAGCATCCGAGATTACACATAATAAAGTGCGAGCAGAACGACATGTGCAGAATACTTGAGCAAGTACGAAAGTTACAGACTTGCATGAATATTCGAATGAAAGTAAGAATCAAACGATACTTGAGCAAAACATATGTTTTTATTTACAAGGACGCGTCAAAATGGTAAAGGCACAAAATAGAAAAAGAAAGCAAAAGCTTAACAACAACGTCTCTGGAACCAGGAGGAAGAGAAATATCTGCATTCCCGGGAATAGTAGATGGTTCCACCGATGGCTCAACGTTTTCTCCAGCTTGGTCTTCCGCATCATCACCTTCCGATCTCTCTTAAGTTTCCAAAAACTCGGAACTAGAATCAGAAGAATAAGAGCGTCAGACTGCGTCCGGAGTCCACTTTTTGCAGCCAACTCAAGCTCTCCGGCTTTAGCAATTTCGGCATCAATGTCAATGATACTAGTTTTGGCCTCTTCCAAGGTTTTCTCCTGATGCTATACATGGTATAAGGTTTTCAACAATGAGGGAAGCCGCTCGGTGCTTGATTTCTTCTTTGAGTTGAGTCGCCTCGATGGAAAGGTTTTCCGGGGTGGATCCATTAGATTTGAGAGTGACATTGAGCTCACGGACAGTTGAACTATAGAGCCTATTATGCTCGATAGTTTTCATGTACTTCTCTTCCAACTGGGCATGTCTCGCTCCCGTAGCAGCAAGTCTTCATTTTTGGAGTTCAAGGTCGCTTCCAAATTAGTCACTCTCTTAGTGGAGGCAGCCTCACGGTCGGTTGCAGCAAGAACGTTCTGGACTTCTGCCCATTTAGCCTTAACTTCATCAAATCTAACCCTTAGCGGCCCAATTTCTTGGCTAAGGGTTACCATTTCTTTCTCACTTTGCTGCAAACAAGCCTCCAAAAGAATGGTCTCGGTAGCCTTGGTTTCCAGTTTCGAGAGACGGAGAGCAGTCTGGTCCCGTTCTGCCAAATGTTGATCCCATTCAGAATTAAGTTCTTCCTTCTCGTGAATCAGCCTTTGAAGGTCCTCAGAAGCAAGAAAATTGTCCTATACAAAAAAAAGAGGTAAAACTTAGAGTACATTTGTTCAAAAGTAGAGGAAATAGCAGAGGAAGAAAGAAACATACCGCTGCGGCATTATGCATGGCATTGTTTAACAAACACTCTCCCGGGAGAGTCTGAATCTTTTTGCAATCCTTCTCTGAAGCCAAAGGCTTCAAGTAGTTAACAAGTTCCACCGGCTTTGAAAGCAAGTTTCACCTGATGGAGACCTAAAGGGTAACACTCCTCCTCCTTTGTGGATCTTCAGAAGGGGCGGCATATTTTGCCCCAAATTCCCATGAACTGGGGACTGTGGAGGAGGGTCACCTTCTTCATGGTCAGGTGCGGCCGATTGAGATGATGTATTGATAAGTGGGGATTTTGACTACTTATTAGCACCTTTTTACTTTCGTATTAGTCCAAAAACATTTAATTGTACTCCTGAAAACTGATTAAATATGCTTAATTGCAAGAGTAATTGGAGAATGAGCCACTAAGATGAAATCCGACTCAAGAAGGAGTGATTTGAACTGGAGGACAAAATCAGGCACCGAAGTTCAAAGTGCGGTCCGCAGATTTCCATCTGCGGCCTCAGATTCTGAAGAACACTTATCAGATCCCAAGTGCAAAGTGCGGTCCACATATAAAATTTTCCGCAGAAGCTAATCAAGATCAGAAGTTCAGAGAGTTCTTATTTCAATCTCAAAAGAAGTGCGGACCGCACAACTATTGTGCGGCCACAAAAGTCAGTTAATGCGGTCGCACTCAGAAATGTGCGATCCGCAGAAGAGCCCTGTGCAGCTGCACCCAGAAATGTGCGGACCGCAGAATATGAGAGATGCGACCGCAATTCAGAATTGTGCGGCCGCAGATTCAACTCATGTCAAAACTGAAGCCAAGTGCGGACCGCACATGGAATTGTGCGGCCGCAGAACCTCCGAAAAGGGAAATTTTGTCCGAAAATTAGTTTAACGTTTGTACCTTTTGACATCAGCAACTGTTTTTTTGCTTCTTTTAGTTATTTTAGCTATTTTGAGCATTTTGAATATTAGTTTTAACATTTCAATAATTACTATGGGTTTAATTATCACTTCTTTTCTTTATCTTCTATTTTAAGCACGAGTAGCTACATTTTCACTAGGGTTGTGACCCAACCCTAGAGTGTAAACTTAATAGGTATTTGATTTATTGTTTGTTTATGGTTCACTTTTGTCACTACCCAAAACGATGGGCCGTGATGGGTGATATCGGCTAAATCCACACCACAATTAAGTAGCGAGGTGGTCGATGCAATAATAAACCCAACAAAGGTCGGGATCGAATCCACAAGGAGTTAGAATATGGGATTAAGTGTATATCTAGGTTGATTCCAAATTTTGGCTAAGATTACACTTCCACAATATTTGTTGGTGTTCTACTTTTACTTTACTCTATGGTTTGCAAGTATAAAGCTAAGGGACAATATTTTTAGTGTTGAGTTTTTCCATTGATAAAAGGGTATAGGGTCGTGACTTCTATCTAGGTGGTTATCTAATGGGTTGTAAACTCCAGGGAAAATTTAGTTAGACAGGGTCGTAATATAGCAATCACACCTGGGTACTCACTCTATACCTCTCGATAGTTTGAGTGATTTTGCTTAATTTGGCTTTTTCAAGTCCAAATGGGTATTTGCACATTACAAGTGATATTAGCTGAAGTTGGGTATTACTATCTCTAGATTCAACCCTTTAATTGGGGCTATCAACTTCTTGAGTTCACCCAAATTTCTTGTTAGCCAAGTTTTCCTACACTTAGCCCCTCTTTCTTAAGTAAATACTAAGTCAAATAGGCATGAATCAATGTTTGCAACCATTAATTCTTGAGTTCTAGAAAGAACTAGGCAAAATTTCACTAACCCAATCACAAACAAGCCCTAAATTGAACACCCATCAAATACCCACACTAGGGTTGGGTCACAACCCTAGCTAAAGATTTAGCTACTCATGAAAAATACAGAAATTGAAGAAGAAATAAAGATAGAATCCATATTATTTGATTATGGGATGACAATCTAGTGTTTGGAGACAAATCTAGTACAAAATTACTAAAAGAAGTAAAAGAAAACGGAACAGGTGCTCTTATAAAACCCAACTTGACCTTAAAATGACAAAAAGTCCTATTTATACAAAGCTAAAAATATCTGACAAAAATGCTCCTGCGGAGGTTGTGGGCCGCATAATTCTGAGTGCGGCCGCACACAGGGCTTGAGTTGAGATCTGGACTTTAGTCTGCGGACCGCACAAAAGTGAGTGCGGCCGCACCTTTGGCTTTTAAGGCCGCATAAAAATCGTGGAGACTGCATACCTTCACTTGGTATTCTCTGAATCTCTTTTAATGCGGTCCGCGTAATAGTGGTTGCGGCCGCACACTGGCTTCTGTGGCCGCACAATATTCCCACGGTCCGCACAACTTCAACTTGAGGTTCTCTTAATCAATTCCTCTACGGTCCGCATAATAATGAATGCGGCTGCACACTGACTTCTGTGGTCGCACAATACTTGTGCGTTCCACACAACTTTGGGTCTCTAAACTTCCAAGTCTCCAAACCTCTCTTCTACGGCCGCACTAGAATTATGTGGTCCGCACACTGTGAAGCTGAAGATGACAGGGTTACTTCATTGGTTGTGTCCGCACGCAGAATTGTGCGGTCCACACTCTAAGCACTTTTGCCCTATTTTTGTCCTTGTCCAATTTTGACTCCTTTTTGAGTTGATTTTCACTTTTTTGGCTCGTTTCTCAATATTTCTGCAATGAAGCTCATTTCATTAGTTCTCGGGATACCTTTAAGAATTTTCGAGCTAAAACTCAAGTAAAAGAGGGCAAATAAGCGGTCAAAATCCCTACTTATCAACTCCCCCAAACTTAAGTTTTTGCTTGTCCTCTAGCAATTAAGGCAATTCCCACCTTCATTAGAAAAAGGGATTTTTCAGTTGTTCTAAGTTAAGTCAAAGCACAAATAAATTGGGACAAACAATTACCCACATGCTCATGAATCATTAACAAGCCTATGATTTGACAATTGAAGCGCAAATAGCTCTAATGTGACACTTGAGCATCAAGGGTTGACTTTGATCATCAAGGGAGCTCGTACTTTCATACAAGTCGCTGTAGATCCCAAACTCCTTCTCCTATACTTTCTGAAATCTCATCTCACTCACGAATGAAGAGTTCAAAATAACGACTCGAGTAAGATTAGCTCATCACTCTCAAAACAATGGCACAAGCCCGACTCTAAGTACCATACGCTTGCCCCTCGTGTGGATCACCACTAATGTAAGCTTGCTCGGATCGAATCACGTAGGGCTTTTTCAGCATGTAATGAAGGATTTTGGGTTAAGGAGGGTAATATCGGATTGGAATCGGTTCATCTTTCCTTTAGCACTTCATATTCTCTTGTTGGCTCATACTTTGCCGACTCTTTGAGTCATTTTTTTTCCAAGAGGGGGATTAGAGAAACTTGACATCACTCTTTCTTTGCTATGCTATTCACGATCTCCTTATGTGCTTTCTCCATGCTTCACACTTCTTCTTTCTTTTGCATCCTTTTCAACCCTTTCACATTATTCACTTTCTTTTTGTGTTTTTTCTTTGTTCTTACTTTCTTTTTCTTTGCCTTTTCCTCTTTTTCATTTCTTTTGTCTTCTTGTGCCTTGAAACCATCTTTAAAATTCTCGTCTCTCCCCCAAACTTATGTTCTTGCCATTTGAATCACATGAGTGCTAAAGAGAAGTCGGGTGCCAAGAGTGAGTCACTATAAAGCAGTTAAATGCTTGTAATGTGGTTATTGAAAAGAAAGGTTATAGGCTCAAAAGGGTTTACTAAGGATGATATCATTAGTAGGCCATGGAAAATTTCAAAACGGGTCAAGGAGAGCCTACAATCACCTCTTAAGCTAAACTAACTTAAAATTTCGCCTAGAAACACATTCGGGGCAAGTTCTAGATCATTCGCACGGGTACTTGGACTTATAACAAATACCTCACCTCTCACACAACCGGATTGTTAAAGAGACAGAAGAGGGCCCACAAAAATAGCATTCAAGATTGAAAATCTCTATGGTTCAACTAAACCATCTGATGGTTGCCTAAGTCAACACAAGATTCACAAGGTCACTAACTAGAGCTATTTCTTTACAAAAACTTGTTTTTAACCATAAGCGTATAGTTAAGTATGTTGGTACCAATTGAAACATAATTGACCATTTTATTCATTACTACTTGTTTTTACCTACACATCAAAAACTGACTCAATCCCTTAAGAATGTTGTCACGCCATCCATCGTTGGGAAGAGCCACCCGGTTCACACAATACCCACCTTTGGAAAGAACCGTGGGATTAAGAAAACCAAAATCTTATTTTTCGTTAAAACATAAGAAGAAGTTAATAAGTCAAAAAGAAGCTAATAAAGTAATTAAGAAGCTATACTATTAGGAAAGCAAAACAAAGAAGCTATGAAATAAACTAGTAAAAGTAAGATAAATAAATATATACAAGGGGGAAGATTATATACATAATGAAGGATAGAGTAAAGATAAGAGAAAAATGAAAAAGAGTATTTAAGTTATTACAGTCCCAAAAAGTGATCAAGTGTCATAACAGTCATCCAAATCATCAAGCTATCAAAATAGACCACCCCCCAGAAAAAGAGTAAGCATTGTCCCCAATGCTTAGCAAATACAGATCATAAGAGGGTAGAGAGTAAGGAAAAATCCCTATGTGGTCTCGGGTTGACAAGCAACATCGCCACCCTCTGTCTCGTCTAACTGAATATCATCATATCCAGGTTGAGGGACCACAGGGTTGGAGAGGATCCGGAGCATCTCCTCAGTAGTGCGGGCGGTAAGATCTGGCTCCTCAGACTGGACAACCTCTCCTGATGGTGCCTCCGCTGATGGTGTTGCTGGATCAGCCGGAACTGATGGACCTGTCTCCATCAATAGGTCAAATGGCAAGTCACCAGTTGTTGCCAACTTCTTCACCTCTAGACTCAAACTTTCCAAAGCTTTATTCGAAGCTTGGGACTTTCTCATCTTCTTCACTTGCTTGGTCAAATGGCACCCCCCGAACTACCAGAGTGTCCATGATAGCCTGCTGGTTCTCTAGAATTTTCTTCAAATTTTCCTCCACTGACGAGGCACCTGTGGCATGACTAGAGTAGAGGACTGCACTGCAGCAGTACTGGAGATGTCAGACAGCTTAGAAGTGGTTGTCTGCATCCAGTTGTTGAGGCTCGCTAAAGTATGGGAGACTCGCAACGTAGTGAGAGGGTAGGTAGATGAGGATGGCACTGGAACTGTCTTGGGAGGTTTGGAGAATGATGGTGGGGGCATAGCAGTTGTCCCGGAGGAAGATCTGGCTGCTGAGGTAGGCATGGTAGCTTAAGATGGCTCAACATCAGCCTCTGCACCTACCACTGCTGGCTTGTCAGACTGGACAACTGTGGTAGTGTCCATCCCTTTGAACTTGGGATTATCCGCACCCTGCAAGTGATACCAAGAAAAATGCTTTTTAACTTTTACCATTGTGTCATAAGGTCTTGGATCCACCTTTGCATCATTGAAGTACTCTGTGAGGGTGTTCGGAAAGGGATAAGACTTTTCACTCATGTGGACCTCCAATGTGATTCTGGTAGACATTATGGCACCCACATTGATAGGGTACCCCACCATGATAGAGGCCACTAGCACTGCTTGGGGAAGAGGGAGGTTGTTCTCATTCAAGCTTGGATCAATCCTGTTGCACACGAAAGTCTGCCACCCTTTAGCTTCAAAGTTGAGGGTGTTCCGGATAATAGGCACTCTAGGAGTGATCCATGGTGGTGGTGGTCCTGGTGCAGCTAAAATCTCAGCTAGCCAAGGGAGAGCTGCCTCACCCAAAGCTACCTTCTCCATAAATTGGACCGCTTCCATTTGCTCAAATCCCACATAAGTGTTCTGAGTATGGGCATTAAAGTGAACTTTCAAATTCCGCACTTTTGTCACTTTTGTTCCCTCCTTGATATGAGCTATGTTGGCATAGAATTCCCTCACTAATTGTTCATTAGCATCTAAGACTGGGTGAGTGAACCACTTCCACCCCTTCCTTTTCCTGGAATTGCCTAAGGACGTTTGGATTATGAATATCCAAATCCTTCATCAAGAATTGCCACTCCGGTGTAAGCGACCTTTTTGGACACAACTCCCTAAACCTATTGAATGTTGTCAAGCAAAATAAACCTATATTCCCACATCTCCTTCTTCTTTATCCATTCAAGACCACCCACATGAGTGTCACCCCCTCTACCATCATCCGGGATGTCATCATCATCAATATCAATAGGTGTCAAAGGGGTAGGTGAAGAGGATGGCTCAAAACCCTTACTTCCATATCAGAATCAGCTGAGGAGTTGTCTGTAGGATCACTGCGTAGTTGATAGCGCCATGTGGGTTGTGGTGGATTAGATTGGGGTTCAGGATGGACCTCCATAGATTGACCCTCAAAGTCTTCCCCAGATGGGGCATATTCACTGGTGTCAGAGGATTCAGGAGTTAGAGGTATGTTAGATGTCGCTTTCTTGCCTATATTCAAGAGGCGAAGAGGAGTGCACCGGGATATAGCCGGGCGTTTGAGCCGTAAGGCCAGGACTGGCCTGGCTTTATCCAGGCGTTTGAGCCTTAAGGCCAGGCCTAGCCTGGCGTTACCCAGGCCTTAGAGCCATAACGTCAGGCCTGGCCTGGCTTTATCCAGGCGTTTGAGCCTTAAGGCCAGGCCTAGCCTGGCGTTACCCAGGCCTTAGAGCCATAACGTCAGGCCTGGCCTGGCTTTATCCAGGCGTTAGGGCCATAAAGCCAGGTCCCTGGTCTAGTCCAATTCCAGTTTTGAATATTGTAAGTGTTTCCCGGTTTGAATAGAAGTCTCATACACGTCTAGGGTTTGTCCTAAACATATAAATAGACCCAAAAACACAACTTGAAGAGGGTGATGCCATTAGAGACAAGAGACGCCCGTGGAATACTACTCAGAGAATCAAAACATTGATTTTTACATCTTTCATTCATTACTTTGTAGTTTAAATGTGCAAGTTATTTTGGAGTTGATTATTATGAGCATGATTAGCTAATTTCTTAATCTAGGGTT
>ML305040.1:0-56040 GCA_005239505.1 Nicotiana paniculata
AAAACACACTTTTTATGTGCATAATGGAGTCAATTTCATGTGTAGGTGAATTGGAGATGGAAGACGAGCTAAATGGATGCAAAAACGTCGAAAATACGCTCAAGAGGCGTTTGAGCCAAAACGCCAGGCCTGGCCTTATCCAGGCCTTAGAGCCAAAACGCCAGGCCCGGCCTGGCCTTATCCAGGCCTTAGAGGCTTTATCCAGGCCTTAGGGCCATAAAGCCAGGCCCCGGGTCCGGTCAATTCCGAGTTTTAAACAGTTTTAAGTGTTTCCCGATTGGAATAGAAGTCTCCTACATGTTTATGGTTTGTCCTAAACATATAAATAGACCCCAAAAACAAAACTTGAAGAAACGGAGATGAAGAGACGGACGACAAGAAGCCATTGAAGAGAAGAAAAACATCGATTTGTATAGATTTTATTCATTACTCTGTAGTTTAATTATGCAAGTTATTTTAGATTTGATTCTTATGAATTTGTTTAGCTAACTTCTTTAATCTAGGGTTTTTGTAGAACCCGTTGGAGGATAAACTTATTGTGTTATTAATATAGTTCTGATTAGTTTATTAATCTCTATTTGTTCAACTACGTTTTTGTTGTAGTTAATTGAATGGCCATCAATTAGCTGTGCCTATTTATTATGTATCTACTTGAGAGAGAGTGCATATTTAGGTAGTTGTTTGAACAACATCACTCTCGGAGTATAGATGAAAGTCATAACCGAGGGTTTAGAGGTTGGATTAGAGATAACGATACCTCGGGTGCAATCTAAAGTGAACTGTAATGCAATCTAGCTAGCGTAACTTGAGAGAGTGCGTCTAGTAAATTATCATAATTACTTGAGAGAGATTTATGGTAGATAGAGTGTTCATGATTGATANAGCGTGATCACTCATGCAACAGGTTGAGGACCTAAAGGAGAAACTTCTCAAGGAGAAAATGTCCGCAAATGCCTAGATGGATCTTGTCCTCAAAACCCTTTCTGCCTCTTCCAAGCTCTCTTCCTCCAGTGTTCCCTAAGAAATGTCCCCTCAGTGTCCAATTTCCAGTGTCTCTCTTTCAAGTTTGTTTTGATGATGTTTGTGTTGGTACTTGTTTTGTTTTTTTTATTTTG
Organism: Nicotiana paniculata; assembly: GCA_005239505.1. Taxonomy (NCBI): domain Eukaryota; kingdom Viridiplantae; phylum Streptophyta; class Magnoliopsida; order Solanales; family Solanaceae; genus Nicotiana; species Nicotiana paniculata. The sequence goes on from ML305040.1 coordinate 1,116, forward strand.
TGGATGGGAACAATGATTCTGCTCCCGCTGTAACAATCCAAATTTGGTTAATGCAAGTCTTTCTCTTTTTGCTGTTAATTTTATTGCTCTTTTGTCCCTGTTTTCTATCATGTTTGTGTGCACACAAGTGGCATGAGTTAACCACGCTAGACTTTTTTATGATTTTTTTTTGTTTTGTGTTTTTAATGATGACAAAAAGGGGAATATAAATCGAGACGTGCACCGATTAAGGGGGAAGTACAACTTCAGGGGGAACCCTGTGAGATTCTTACTGCATTATTTGGTTTTTTTGGTTCTTTGCAGGATTTTCAATTATAAGTTTGTCATCATCAAAAAGGAGGAAATTATTTGGTTGTAAGTACCTTTGTTTTATGTTTTGATGATCTAACAAATTTATTGTCAAAAACCAGATAAGGAACCTGATTCACTTTTGGTACACATTCTCAAGCGCATGAAAACAACCTGACTCAAGCTAGAGACAGTTATCAGAATTTCAGAAGTTAAAGAATCAACACAGGGAATAGATGATCTTGGGTTCCCCTGGGTGACTGTACTAAAAGTCAACTCTCCAACGCTGGAAAGTGATTGACTGCACTGCACACGCAAATAGTACATCACAGTGCAACATTCATTTCCATTGGGTATGACCTTGTACCATAATGTGCTTACATCATTCAAGTGATGTCATCAATGTTATGTTAACATTAATCCAATAACAAAACACCACTTGAACACTAGAGAATTTACTAAAGCACTCCAAGTGATTGATTATCAAGAACAACGATTCTCCGGTGCATCAAGAACAAAGTACAACGTTGCTACGCACCAGTTCCTATATCAAGTCTTTGTATGTCCTTAGTAGAGTTGTAACTTTGTGTAACGACTCAGCCGTTCGTTCCGAGATTTATAGCCTCGTTTCCCCCATTCCTGCTTCTTTATGTGTTGTTCAACCTTATTCATGTTGCATCGGGTTGATTGGTTCGGGTCTGGAGTGGTTTTGGAGTGGAATGAGACACTTAATCTCTATTGTAGAAGGTTAAGTTGGAAAATGTCAACCGAATGTTTACTTATGAGTGAACGATCTCGAATTGGAATTTTTATGGTTCGGATAGCTCTGTTAGGTGATTTTGGACTTAAGAGTGTGTTCAGAATGTAATTTGGAGGTCCGTGGTAGAATTAGGGTTGAATTGGCGAAATTGGAAATTTGGCAATTTCCAGTCGGTAGTAGAAAATAAGGTATCTGGGTCGGAATGGAATTCTGGAAGTTTGAGTAAGTTCGTAGAGTCATTTGTGATGTGTGTGAAAAATTTGAGGTTATTCGGACGAGGTTTGGTAGGTTTCGACGTCGTTTGCGTAAATTGGAAGCTTAGGAATTCTTAGGCTTGAATTCGAGGTTGATTCGATGTTTTTATGTTGTTTTGAGTGTTTTGAAGGTTCAACTAAGTTCGTGTATTATTTTATGACTTGTTGGTATTATTGGTTGAGGTCCCGAGGGCCTCAGGCATGTTTCAGGTGATTAACGAATTAGATTTTTTGAAGTTTGGAATTTTTTTTTCTGGTGTATTTAGGAGCTGGTGTTTTTTCGCACCTGTGGATGGGGAGCCACAGGTGTGATGGTTACGGATGCGGAGTGATGATCGTAGATGCGGAAATGGGCGACTGGAGCTTGATCGCAGATGCGGAGGTGTCGTCGCACCTGCGAGCCCGTAGGTGCGAGGGGAAAGCCGAAGGTGCGGAAGCTAGCGAATAAGTGAAATCCGCAGGTGCGGATGATTGGACCGTATGTGCAATTGCGCAGGTGCGTGTTAGTGGCTGCACGTGCGAAATCCCTGGGCAGGAAGTATAAAAGGAACACTTCGCGAATTTTTGAGCATTTCTCACAATTTCTATTCGGTTTTTGGACCTTTTGGAGGGTTTTTAAGAGGGAATCAAGGGAATTACATTGAGGTAAGTCATTTGAGATTAATACTCATATTTATGATTGTTTTCAGTTGATTAAGAATGAAATTAGTAGAAATTAGGGATGAAATTGAGGGAATTAGGGCTTGGAATTTGGAGAACTTGATTTGGGGATTTGAGGGGTCAAACGAGGTCGGATTTTGATAAATTTGGTATGGTTTCTCGTGAGTGAATGGGCTTTCTAGTTTTGTGATTTTTGTCGGATTCCGAGATGTGGGTCCGGGGGCCGGTTTTGGGTGAATTTCAGGATTTTTGTTGAAATTGATAGTTTTTCGTGTGGAATGGTTTCCTTGGCCTATATTGATTTCATCGTATTGCTTTTGGTTAGATTTGGGACATTTGGAGGCCGAGTCGAGGGGCAAGGTCGTCGCGGAGTAGGATTTGGCTTGATTGAGGTTAGTAACGCTTCCAAACTTGGTTCTGAGGGTTCGAAACCCCCCAACTATGTGTTATATGATTAGTATTGAGGTGTCGCACATGCCAAGTGAGGGCATGCGGGTTTGCACCGTGAGAATTGTGGCCTGGTTCATTCCATGGAACCTCTTAGTGATTCTTCCTTGTTGATATCCGTGCTTTTATCATGTGATTAAGTAAATGTGTTGTAAATCATGCTAGATATCGTGTTAGGGCTTCACATCGATACTGTTGGGACCCGAGTGGTCGTTTCTTGCTGTCATCTCATTAGTTTCATTGATATTCTGTACTCAGTCTTAATCATGCATATCATATCTTGTCTCAGTCTCAGTTATTATTACTTGGCACATCATATCATTGTTTCGAGCTAGTTTCATGGCATTGTGACCCCGTGTGTGTGTGAGACTGGAGAGTGATGGCTGAGTGAGGTCGAGAGCCTAATTATGAGTGATAGATATTGGATCGGGCCGCACGCCGCATCAATTATATTGATGATTGTGATAGCGCTTGGGCTGTAGGAGCCCCTCTGGAGTCTGTAACACACCCCCAGTGAGTGCAGATGATGTTGTTTTAGACTTCAATACTACACACATTATAAGTTAATTGTGTAGTACCCAATTTTCGAGTGCTGTCAAATAAGAAGAACCTGGTTCTTCTTGGTGTACTACTTACTACTATTTGTGGAATAATAAAGCAGTAAAGTAAAGACACAAATATTTTATGTGAAAAACACATGGCTCAAAAGGTGAAATAACCATGACCTACTCCTCAATAGGATTTGCTCAAACACTTCACTAAACACTCTGAGCCAAACGGACTTACAAAATAAACTCTTTTGTAATCCTAGGACTAACTCTAATCCTCTTTGTATCAACTAGCCTCTAGCTAATTTCTACAGACTTCAAGCTAACTCTAACTTGAACAGTGTGTACCTATTACAATTTTCTTCCAAGAAAGCTGAAAATATACAATGTTAAAACTCCTACTACAACCAACTAGATTCAATGATAAACGATGGACATGTTTCTTCTAGTTGAACTGTAGCCTCTGCACAATACTTCTATTTGCAGATAACCTGGGAATTTTGCTTACAGAACTTGATTCAATTTAGTCTTTGTGCGTCTTTTTGTTGTTGTCTTTCAGCAGTAATACTTTGAGTATTTATAAAGTCAGTTGTTGAGTTCTGGTCCGATTCTACCTGGGAGAACAAGTTCTTATCAAACTCAACTTCTTTCCTTCGTTTCTGTCTTTGCCGAATTCAACTTCTATTCTCTTCATCAGTTTGCAATCTTTTCGTATTAGGAGACATCCTGTTAGTTCTTTGATACTCAGCAATCACTGATATCTCCTATGCTTGTACGATTCTTGTGCCAACTGCTCCGTTCAGGTGTGTATGCTCTGATGGACATGGTTCAACTTGCCAATATTTTTCAATCTTCAAAACCATTCAGTGACATGGGCCAACAAATGATATTATTGAGGGATGGATTTCCCTGGGCATGGATTTGTCCGAAGCATTATTGAGGGATGGACTTCCCTGGAAATGGATTTGTCCGAAGTATTGATACCTGGAGATGGATTTCTCCCTATGGTTGGATTAACCTTTTTCCTCGGTACCGAGTGACTATATAGTCAGCATCAAGTATGTTCCGGGATGGATTTCCCTAGGCCAGATGGCCATATGCAGTACCGAGTGGTTAAGAACTTGAGAGTGGGAGTACATGGTACATTTTCATGCATTCTATGCATGTTCACTTAGAGATATGCTGAGCTTATCACTTTACATTAATCAGAATTTCATTTACTTTACTTCCTGAGTTGAATACCTGAACGAAAAACATGTCTACTTTACTGTATGGTTTAATTTGTTATCTGTTGAGGTTTAGTCCGTCACTGCCTATCAGTCCATAGTTTGGGCTTGTTATTTACTGAGTTGGTGTACTAACGTTATCCCCTGCACCTTGTGTGCAGATTCAGGTATCTCAGGCCATGGTAGCGGTTGTTGACTATTCCAGTCGCGGACATTCATCGGAGATAGCGAGGTAGCTGCCTGGCGATCACAGTCCTGCCTTTCTCCTTTCTTATCTTCCTTTTAGTGTATTTTGGTTATTCGCAGATTATGATGTCTTGTTATATTTCAGAACAGTTGTAGTATTGGCTCATGACTTAGTGACACCCGATATTGGGGTTTATTTTCCGCTTTAGTTTGAGTTTATCTCTTTTACGCATATTTCAGTTTGAAAAAAAGGCTATTACCTAAATTTTTATGAAATATCGAGTTGTTTGGGAATGTATCGGCTTGCCTAGTTCCATGATAGACGCCATCACGACCAGGTTGGTTTTTGGGTCGTGACACTTTGTAATAGTTATTCATTGTAATTCCTATTTAGCTTGTCTAGAAACATTGATTAGGAAACCTTTGTAAATCATAAACTTCAGTGTTTGCGTCGTGGCTAGAGTTAGTCATGTGGTGAAGTATTTATATAGGTGTATTATAAAGTGGCTTGTAATAGGTGTGTTAAAAGTTAGTGAGGGACTAAGTAGTTAATAGATTACATAGGTTGTAATCTAAAAGTTGCTCAGTAGTGAACTTGAAATCCTATAAGTGTAGGTCGTGGTTTTTAATCTCGTTGAGCTGGGAATTTTCCACGTAAAATTTCTCAATGTTATTTACATTCTGCTGTGTGTTTGTATAATCTGTAAAAACTAATAGAGAACCTGGTCTCTATATAGTTTGGCGGACCCTCAAATTCTATTAGAAAACTTTAGGGTCATAAATCTCTCTAAAAGGCATAAACGTTGATTTGTCTTTACAGTCAAATACCTTAATGTTAATTAGTACATACAAGCATTAAAATCATACAGAGAGATCAACTAGCTTACCCCTTGAACATATGTGAATAATCTGAATATATAAAAATAGTAGGAACGTAATTTGGATAAGTCATTGTATACGACCAAAATCAAAGGAGTCCAATTTCGAGGTCTCTAGTGCGTCGAGCCCGAGCTCGAAGGGTTCGAAGTAAAGTTCGAATTAATCCTGGAACATACACTTCGAGAAGGTACGTCGAGGAACCGTCACAACCTACCTCGAGGCAATACCAAATCGGTGGCAGTCAAGAAAAAGTGGAAAATTCCCAAGGACACGTGGTTAGGACTGATAAGGTCTGCAAGGGATAGTACAAATTCGTACTAGACCGTTACACGACTGTACCAATAGTATTATTTGTCATAATTAGAAATGTACCATATTAGGGTTTCTCCCTCCTATATAAAGGGGACCCCAATCATTTGTAAATGGACAATTTCTTTCACTGCAATAGAACATTCCATTTAGATTTTATCGTTTAAATGTGCTCAACATTGTTTCTTAGCTTTATTGTTGTTCATTCATTGTTCTTCATTTATTGTTCTTAATCCACTGCTATCAACGGACCTCGAGACCCTCGAGACTATCAAACTCGAGGCCCCCAGCTCTTTGACAACATTGGTTTGGCTATCATTTCTTCTTACTTACGCTTATCATTTCTTGATTATTTACTAGTATTGAGATAAACCACATATCGTTAGAACCACAAATCAAGTATAATTGTTAACACCATTTTCGAGGTAACAATTTGGCGCCCATCGTGGGGCTCGAGATAATAGTGATTATTTTGGTGCTAGTTTTCTGATAACACAAGTTATTCTTCACACTTTTTCTTGTCCAAAGATTGTTTGATTTCAGGTTAAAATATGTCTAACTCAGCAAACGCACCTGTAAACGACGGTCCTTGTTTCCATGGAGAAAACAGTGCAACGGCTCCAAGGGTCGGCGTGCCACCGCTAAACCCTGGGGTAGCACCAACACCAAACCTTGTCGACGTAGGTTCACATATTGCTTTGCACGTCGATTTGGGTACATATTGAAGGAAGTGTACGCGAAGGGAACCAACCTGACGCAGAAGGGACACAGGCTCGAGAAGAAAGAGAAATTAGTCTACAAGTAATCTTTGAAATGTTGCAAGAACAACAAGTTGCTATCGCCCAATTGCAGAGTCAGCAAAAGACTCCGAGCACAACAGGGCCGAAAATAGCTCCCCGAGTTGAGCCAACACCAGAAAGATCGAACAATAATGGGTCTGGAACTGACCCACCATCATGAGGATGCTCGAGGAACTCACTAACAGGGTCGAGTCGGGAGAAAAGAAGATAGGGGATAACGACAAGAAAGTAGAAACCTACAACTCGAGAGTCGACCAAAACCCGGGAGCACCCCCGATTTTGAAAGGAGTGGATTCGAAGAAGTTCGTGAAGAAGCTATTCCCATCAAGTGCGGCTTCGAAGACCATTCTCAAGAAGTTCAGGATGCCTAACATCCCAAAATACAACGGGACGACATATCCCAATAAACATATTACCACATATACTTGTGGTATAAAAGGAAATGATTTAAAGGACGACGAGATCGAGTCTGTTTTGTTGAAGAAATTTGGAGAAACTTTATCCAAGGGGGACATGATGTGGTATCATAACCTAACCCCGAATTCAATAGATTTGTTTGCCATTTTAGCAGACTCATTTGTAAAGGCACATGCTGGTGCCATAAAAGTTGCTACAAGGAAGTCCGATGTGTTCAAAATCAAACAAAGAGAGAACGAGATGCTAAGGGAGTTCGTATCCCGTTTCCAGATGGAACGAATGGAATTACCACTGGTCTTCGATGACTAGGAAGTGCAAGCCTTCAATCAGGGCTTAAATGAACGAAACTCGAGAGCTTCGAAGCAGTTGAAGAAAAATTTGATCGAGTATCCCGCCGTAACTTGGGCGGATGTGCACAACAGGTATCAATAAAAAATCAGGGTCGAGGACGACCAATTAGGAGCCCCCTCGGGCTCGATATATCAAGCAGGCTATTAGCAAAATAATCAAGGAACGCAGAAAGGGAGCCGAGACCGAACAAGTAAATATACCAACCATATGTCGAAGACCGAAGAAACGCTTCGAGGCGTAATAAACCTCGAAATGATTGAAGTGCGGATCGAGGCCAAAGTTCCAGGGGACTCATGAGCAAAACCGGGTTCGACAGGCATACGGGGCCGTTGGAGGCACCCCAATTGTCAGAGTACAATCTCAACATCGATGCCTCAGACATCGTATCATCCATAGGCAAGATCAGAGATACCAGATTGCCCAAGACCATACAATCAGATCCCTTCCCAGAGGAACCCCAACTTAATGTGCAGATACCATGGCACTCACGATCATAGGACCGAGGATTGTAGACAGCTTCGAGATGAGGTATCCCGATTGCTCAACGAAGGGCACCCTCGAGAGTTCCTCAGCGGCCGGGCCAAAAACCATTTTCGAGAAAGAGATGCAAATAGAATAATGAACAGGACGAGCCACATCATGTCATTCATATGATCATCGGAGGAATAGACGTCCCACAGGGACCCATATTCAAACGAACAAAAGTATCCATCACAAGAGAGAAGTTATCTCGGGACTACATTCCCGAGGATACCCTCACATTCAGCGAGGAAACATCGAGGACTTATCTCAGCCTCATAATGATGCACTGGTAATTTCTTTCCTTTTAAATAAATTCAAGTTAAACGTGTGCTCGTGGATCCAAGTAGTTCGGCCAATATAATTAGGTCAAGGATCGTGGAGCAGCTCGGGCTGCTCGACCAAATCATACCCGCCTCTCGAGTCCTGAATGGGTTCAACATGGCGAGTGAAACAACGAAAAAGGAAATCATCCTCCCAGTCAACATGGTCGGGACCATACAAGCCACCAAATTTCATGTCATCAAAGGTGAAATGAGGTACAACGCCCTACTTGGAAGGCCATGGATACATAGCATGAGGGCAGTGCCATCAACCCTTCATCAAATGATGAAGTTCCCGACAAAGGATGGAGTAAAAATGGTGTATGGAGAGCAGCATGCAGCTAAGGAGATGTTCGCGGTGCACGACTTGGCACCAATATCGATGTCTTCCACTTCGGATAATTCAAAAGACAAACAGGTATCCAAATAGGAATTACAGCTCGTGCCCTCGGTTGAGCCCGAGGGAAGGGAGCCCGAAGAATAGGTGATCGAGGATGAAGAAGATTTCCTTGCCCCTCGAGCCTTTGTCGCCCCCGAGGAGTCAAATGCAACGAAGTCCACTATCGAGGAGCTCGAATATGTGATATTGGTCAAGCACCTACCAGAACAAAAGGTATACCTGGGAACGGGATTAAGACCCGAACTCAGGGAAAAACTCATTCAGTTCCTTATTGATAACATTGATTGCTTCGCTTGGTCCTATTTAGATATGACAGGGATCCCACCGAAGGTAACCACCCATAGACTAAGTGTCAACTCCAGGTTCAAATTGGTGAAACAAAAAAGGAGACCTCAATCCGAGGTAAAGCATGCATTCATCAAAGACGAGGTAACTAAACTTCTCAAAATAGGATCCATGAAGTAAAATACCCCGAATGGCTAGCTAACATAGTAGTATTCCCCAAAATAGGAAATAAACTGAGAATGTGTGTAGATTAAAAAGATTTGAACAATGTATGCCCTAAATATTCCTTTCCACTGCCAAACATCGACCATCTAATCGATGCTACAACTGGCCACGAGATCCTTACTTTTCTCGACGCCTACTCCGGGTACAATAAAATTCAAATGAACCTGGAGGACCAAGAAAAGACTTCGTTTATCATGAAGTATGGAACATATTGCTATAATTTAATGCCTTTCAGGCTAAAAAATTCAAGAGCTACATACCAACACCTAGTTAACAAGATATTCGAACATCAAATAGACAAGTCTATGGAAGTTTACATTGATGACATGTTAGTTAAGTCCCTGCGCACAGAGGACCATTTGACTCATTTGCAGGCAATGTTCGATATTCTGAGAAGATACAACATGAAGCTCAACCCCGAGAAATGCGCTTTTGGAGTTAGCTCGGGCAAATTTTTGGCCTTCATGGTGTCAAACAGGGGGATCGTGATCAACCCCGACAAAATCAAAGCCATCAAGGAGATCATCGTGGTAAACAATGTGAAAGCAGTACAACGGCTGACCGGACGGATATCAGCCTTAAGCCGGTTCATCTCGAGGTCATCGGATCAGAGTCATCACTTTTTCTCCCTTCTTAAGAAGAAAACGACTTCGAGTGGACTCCGGAATGCCAACATGCCTTGGAAGAATTAAAATGGTATTTCTCGAGCGCACCTTTTCTCCATACCCCGAAGGAGGATGAAACACTATACTTGTATCTGGCCGGGTCCGAAGTTGCGGTAAGTGGCGTGTTGGTTCGAGAAAAATAAAGTACGCAATTCCCTGTTTATTACATATGTCGGACCCTTGGAGATGTTGAAACCAGGTATCCACACTTAGAAAAATTATCTCTTGAATTAGTAAGTGCATCTAGGAAGTTGAAACCATACTTTCAATGTCATCCTATATGTGTTAACTACATATCCACTTCGAAACATCTTGGATAAGCCCGAATTATCGGGCCGATTGTCCAAATGGGCCATCGAACTTGGAGGGTATGATATCGAATATCGACCTCGAACGGCTATCAAGTCTCAAATTTTGGCAGACTTCGTGGCCGATTTTACGCCTGCCCTCGCGCTCGAAGTGGAGAAAGAACTCCTGCTAAAAACGGGCACATCATCGGGATATGGACCCTTTTCACTGACGGTGCCTCGAATGTGAAAGTGTCCAGGCTCGGCATAGCTGTAAAACCGCCTACGGGCGGCGTCATTAGACAATCTATAAAAACTTTGAAGTTGACTAACAATAAGGCCGAGTATAAGGCCATGATTGCAGGTCTCGAACTAGTCAAGGGCCTAGGAGCAGAGGTTATCGAGGCAAAATGTGACTCACTTCTGGTTGTAAACCAAGTAAATGGGAGTTTCGAGGTTCGAGAAGATAGGATGCAAAGATACTTAGACAAGCTTCAAGTGACATTGAATCGCTTCAAAGATTGGACCCTGGTTCACATACCTCGAGAACAGAAAAGTGAGGTCGACGCACTCGCGAACTTGGGTTCGTCTGTTGAAGAAGATGACATAGTATCGGGGATTGTCGTACAAATATCAAAATCGGTGATCGAAGAAGTCCATGCAGAGATAAACTAAACAAATATAACATGGGATTGGAGAAACAAGTACATCGACTACTTGAAACATGGGAAGCTCCCCATGGACCCAAAATAATCAAGGACCCTTCGAGCCAAAGCAACCCGATTTTCACTCGATGAGAATGGAACATTGTATAGGAATACCTTCGATAGACCACTAGCAGTATGCTTGGGACCGGGAGATACCGGCTATGTGCTATGAGAAATCCAAGAAGGCACTTGTGGCAACCACTTCGGTGCTGACTCCTTAGTAAGGTAATGAGAGCAGGGTATTATTAGGATAGCATGGAAAAGGGCACCAAGGAGTTCGTTCGAAGATGTGACAAATGCCAAAGATTCACACCGATGATTCATTAACCCGGTGAATAACTACACTCAGTCATGTCCCCGTGGCCATTCATGAAATGGGGGATGGACATCGTTGGCCCCCTACTGACGACGCCAGGTAAATCTAGATTTATCTTATTTTTGACTGACTACTTTTTGAAATGGGTAGAAGCGCAGGCCTTCGAGAATATAAGAGAAAAAGAAGTCATCGACTTCATATGGACCACATCATATGCCGATTCGGGATCCCCTCTGAGATTACATGTGATAATGGGAAGCAGTTCATCGGTGGCAAGGTGATGAAATTCCTCGAAGACCATAAAATCAAAAGGATCCTATCGACGCCTTACCATCCAAGTGCAAATGGTCAAGCCAAGTCCACAAACAAAAATATCATTCAAAACTTAAAGAAGAGGTTAGAGAATGTGAAAGGGAAGTGGAGAGAAGTGCTGCCCGAAGTACTATGGGCATATCGAACGACTTCGAAGTCGAGCACAGGGGAGACCCCGTTCTCTTTGGTATATGGGTCCGAGGCATTGATACCAGTCGAAGTAGGGGAACCGAGCGTCAGATTTCAGCATGCCACCAAGGACTCAAATAACGAGGCCATGAATACCACCCTCGAGCTACTAGATGAAAAGCGCGAGGCCGCACTAGTTCGAATGGCTGCTCAAAAACAAAGGATCGAAAGGTGCTACAACAGAAGAACGAACCTCCGCTACTTTGGAGTCGGGAACTTAGTTCTAAGGAAATTCACCCTCAACACTTGAAACTCAAATGAAGGGAAGTTAGGACTTAGTTGGGAAGGACCGTACCGCGTCCTCGGAGTAGTAGGCAAAGGGTCCTACAAACTTAGAACCCTGGAAGACGAGCATTTTCCAAGCAATTGGAACATATTAATGCTCAAAGGCTATTGTTGCTAAGGTATAACCTTCTCCCTTTTCGTTTATATTTCATACTAACTTGTTGCAGGTGTTCGACTGAGAGGAACCAAAGCACCCTTCAGCTCGAAGACCTTGGGTATTAAATCATGCGTTGCACTCTTTTTTCCTTAGATCGGGTTTTATCCCAAATGGGTTTTACTGGCAAGGTTTTTAACGAGGCAACATCTATAAGGCTTCTTTTTCAATCAACCTTGAATACTGGAGGGCATCACCCTCGGAGGTTACCTTTTCGAAGAAAACAAGTTATGTGCCAAAGAGGGCATTGATGGGAGAATGTTGTAATGGACCAAACGGTCAAATGAACCGTGTCCATGTAGAATAGTCGAGCCCACGAGGGCAAAAACATATACGCATTATTCGAAGAAGCATTCTTATTTATCAAAACACTTTGTGCCTCAAAGAAGTTTACTTTTTCACATGAAACGGCTCAAAGGCCAAATACTCCCGAACACTCCGGGACTGTCATCGACAATCAACTTATCGAATCATCAAAGACTCGAACTCATAAGACCTCAATAAGGCAACAACAAACTTATAAGACCTCAACGAGGCATACTCAAACTTATAAGACCTTAAAAAAAGGCATACCCCTAATATTAAGGCCTAGGCTATATATTCGAACTTGTAAGACCCATAAAAAGGCATACCCTCAATATTAAGGCCGAGGTCATCTCACCCGGGGACTAAAGGCTACGGCCAAATATAAAGACTACGGTAAGACCAATAACGGCTACGGCCGAAATAATGCGGCTCGGAGACGTCCGACTTTCGCCATAAAACTAAAGGCCTTCAAATACTTCGAATAAACCGGTTAAGTCACGCTATCCTCGGCATAAGCAAAAGGGCTTCGATAATATCAGCTCCGAATAATGTAAAGGCTTCGAGAAAATCATCCTTCGAGAGAACCTCACAAGGTACTCAATTATCATCGCACATCGACTTGTAATCAAGGTTCCTATCAATCGAACCGTTAAAAGTCGGAAGGATATAAAAACATGTCAAGGCATAAATAGATTTTTAGAAGTCTTTGGCTAGAATGGGGGAAAATTGTAGCCATTTTAGAGGTCGAATTGACCCAATCTGAAAAGATCCTAAGGGCCAAATCGAAAAGAACCTAAGGGCCGATGTATTAAAGCCTAAGGGGCCGATACCTAAAAGAACTTAAAGGCCGAAGCACACTGTGCTCGAGACTTCACCTAGTTCGAACTCGAAAGTTCTGAGAAAATCTTAGCTCGAAGATCGGACCCTAAATGGTCACTTATTACTCAAAGATCAGACCCTAAATGGTCACTTTTATCGATCATCGATCAAACACGAAACATAAGGGTTTTATATCCTAAGTCCAGTACATCGGACCGATCGTCAGCAACATCAAATATAAAAGGCAAAGACAAGTCAAACATTAACAAAACAAGATGAAACGAAAGGTTCTTTCATATTCAAATAATGTTCACAAAAGCATATTTACAAAGCTCCCACACAGAGCCCTTACACCAAAAAGAAGGAAAAAGAAAACAGTACAACTAGCATAGTTCGGTGGCCTCTTCCCCCTCGGGGGCTTCTTCTTCATCTTCACCACTCTCCGAGCCACTAGCAGAATCCTCATTGGAAGTGAGCAGCGCAACTGATTTTTCTTCCAAGGCCTTCACTTTTTCGATCTCGGCAGAAATATAAAAACCTTTGGCATGCACCTCCTCGAGAGCCTGCCTTCGAGATTCCAGTCAAACATGGTCAAGGGCACGAGTTAGCCTGAGCTCAGCTTCAGGAGATACCTTCTTAGCCTGAGCATTTGCAGTAGCAGCTTCAATCCGATACGAAGACATGAGTGCATCAGCTTCGGACTTGACTTTGGATAGCTCAGCGGCCGATTCAGCGTGAAGCTCCTTATTTACAGCCCTTCTCTTTTGCACACAGAAGTTGGTGCTCAGCCGAGGTCAGATTTTCTCGAAGGGTGTCCTTCTCAGAGGCTACCTCATCCATACGTTGCCTCAGTCCAAGGATCTCAATGTCTTTGACCCTAAGATCCTCCCGAAGTTGCCCAACCAGGTCATCCTTCTGCTCGAGCTGCAAGGATAGAATTGAGACATTAGAACACTAAAATAAGTAAGTGTAAAATAAGCCCGCAAAGGCTATGTTACCTGCTCGATGAGATCGGCCCGTTCTCGAGACGCCTCCTCCGAACGGGCTCGAAGGTCCTTAAGTTCCTCCTCTTTTCTGACACAGAGGGCCTTGAGGTCATCATGTTCCAGCATGAGCTTCCTAAGCTCGTCTTCGCATCGGGAAAGCTCAACCCGAGACTTGGAGAAAGCCTGTTCGTAGAGCATCATAGCCTGGTCACAAAGAAAGGAAGTTAGAAAGGCTCGGACCAAATCCCAAACATAGTTGTTAAAAAATGAAGTATACCTACTTTCGAAGCTTATCAGCCTCTTCGAAGATAAACGAAGCGTCGAGGTCGGGGCCCTCCTCAATCTCGGCAAGACATTCTTCGAAGATATCACTCTCCCCATGAGATGCCCCCGCTTCAGGAGTCTTCATGTCCTGGGCATCCCGTATCTACCCTTCGTAAAATGATGTGCCTTGTGTAGAATCACCCACATCGATTACCCCGAGTGAGTCAATCGGGGCATTTTCCTTCCTTCGAGGAGATTCGGGGTTGGTTTCTTCAGGATCTTTGATCGAGTACTTTTCAGCACGAGGCATGCTTTAGTTATCAGTTAGCTCGAGGACTTTGCCTGAGCTCCCTTCAGGAATATCCTCAACTCGAGACTGAGCCACCTTGACAGCCATAACCTTTGAAGCATCGGTACCACTTCCCCTCCGAGTTACTAACGGGAGGGTATCGCCTTCGGTCTCATAACTTTGGGTGTCAAAGCCACTATGTCGGCCTTAGGATTTCGAGCTTTAGCCTTTTTTGGTTTCGGGGACTCCGTCGGCATCTCCCTCTTTCTCTTTTTATCTTTGGTGGGTTTTGGGATATCTACTTTGCCAGGCGGGGGCGGCCTCATTGAAACGGCTTCCTCGAGGCCTACATAAGCACGAAAGGTTAAGTGTACTACCAAGATATATTTTCACTAATAAGTTCAAAATATGACAGTAATAAAAGCTCACCATGGTTTTTGGCCTCCAGTCGACCTCTGGCTAAGTCACGCCATACGCGCTCAACATATGTGGAGGTGGAATATAGTTGTTGAACACAGCCTAGGAGGTCCTTGACCGCAGCGGGGTACCACTCGACAGTTGCACCATCGAAAGGAAGTTAGTTCAAATGGAAGAAAAAACATTTGACTAACGAAGCATGTTCGATGAGTCGACACTTACGGTTCATATTCCATTCCTCGGGGAATGGCATCTTCTCAACAGGAATCAAGTCAGAGGTTCTGACTCAAACGAAGCGGCTCATCCATCCTCGGTCTTTATCTTCATCGATGCTAGCGAAGAAAGACTTCGAAGATCAACGTTGTAGTTTAATCAGGCCACCTCGATAAAAACAAGGGTTGTACAGTCTAATCAGATGGTCGAGGGTGAAAGGCATCCCCTCGACCATGTTCGAGAAATACTTAATCAGGTAAACGATTCGCCAGAAGGAAGGATAGATTTGGCCAAGCCTCACCCGATATTGTCTACAGAAATCGAGGATCACTGGATCTATCGATGGCGATGAGGGCTCTACGGGACCTAAGGTGAATGGTATGTGTATATGCTAAGAAAACCAGCTTTGTGAGTGGTTATGTCCTCTTCAGGTGAAGGGATCTCCACTTGTATCGCAACCCCCCAACGGCAATCGACCTTCACCTTTCCAGTTTCGGCTATCAGACTAATATATCGAGACATAGGTTCGCATCGTCCTACAATCGAGGAAGGTTTTTCGACCTTGAAATCAGATAATGTTTTACAAGGCTCGGGTTACACTCCTCGACACAAGGAGGTACTACCCTTTAACTTTTAGACGAACGTGATGATGAAGGAGCTTGCTCCTTTTGGGGAATAATCTTAGAAGTTTTTGCCATGTTTTGTGAAATAAGAGATGAACGCAAAGGAAGAACGGATGCAGAGAAAAATTAGTGAAGGTTTGAAGGCGTTGTGGAAAGTAAAAGATTGAGAAGTGAAGGATTGGGGCATTTATAGGAGTCATTTAAGCGTGTTGTAGAAGTTAAAAAGACGGCTCATAGTTGTTATCGATTGGTGAATTTTTTGAGAAATACGCAGAAATGACCTATGCACAGCCTTTCAGTCACACCAATCGCTAACCCCACGTGGCTGACATCATGATGAGGATATCGAAGGGTCAATAATTCAAATCATTTCTTATCATTTCATTCTAAGAAACGCGGGGACTATCTGTATACGACCTAAATCGAAGGAGTCCGATTTCAAGGTCTCTAGTGCACCCGAGCTCGAGCTCGAATGATTCGAAGTAAAGTTCGAATTAATCCCAGAACATACACTTTGAGAAGGTACGCCGAGGACCCGTCACAACCTACCTCGAGGTAGTACCAAATCGGTGGCAGTCAAGAAAAAGCGAGAAATTCCCAAGGACACTTGGTTATGACTGATAAGGTCTGTAAGAGATAGTACAAATTCGTACTAGGCCGTTACACAGTTGTACCAATAGTATTCTTTGTCATAATTAGAAATGTACTATATTAGGGGTTTTCCCCTCTTATATTAAGGGGACCCCAATCATTTGTAAATGGACAATTTCTTTCACTGCAATAGAACATTTCACTTAACTTTTATCGTTTAAATGTACTCAACATTCTTTCTCAGCTTTATTGTTCTTCATTATTGTTCTTAATCCACCGCTATCGACGGACCTCGAGACCCTCGAGACCCTCGAGATTATTGAACTCAAGGCCCCCGGCCCTTTGACAATATTGGTTTGGCTATCATTTCTTCTTACTTACGCTTATCATTTCTTGATTATTTACTAGTATTGTGATAAACCACATATCTTTAGAACCACAAATCAAGTATAATTGTTAACACCATTTTCGAGGTAAACAGTCATAAGAATTTCATCATGCTTTTTTTTTACACATCCTAGTTTGAGAAACAACATCATCAAAGATGCATCAACCAAAATTTTGTATGACATACAACAGTCTAATATATTATTGATCAGCTTAAGAAGGTCATAAATAAGTTATACTCCCTCCATTTGAAAAAGAATCAAACTATTACTATTTGGACAGTCAAACAAATTTTTCTTTGATCATCTTTTTACTAAATTTTTTAAATATTTTGAATTGTTAACTATGGTGACTCATAGTATTTTTATATTGTTTCTAAATACGTAAAACTGAAAGAATTTATGTCCGAATTCACACTGAAAATTAGTCAACTTGACCCTCGTACTCCGAAAAGGTTCAAATAAATTAAAACATTCACATCCAATTACCTAAACAGAGAATGTAAGAAAACACCATCAGTTTGCTCCATGCTTGATCAATACTCGCTAGGAGAAGTTCTTCTTTCAATATGGACTGGTGTGCAATAAACGCATGTGAGGCCGCACAGTTTGAATTGAACCAACGAAGCACCAACAGAGAAGATGTGTCATAGGAGATTTGATTTTTAAAGAGAAAAGAATTGAAAGGTGGCAACTCTTCCCAATTGGCGTGTCGTCCTAAGCGTAAGTTTTTATGGGATAATTAGGATAGTATGAAGGTTATTATGGTAATTTAATTTTTTATAATAGTATAGAACTATAGATTATACATGCATAGAATTTGAATATTGATCTTGTTCTAGTAAGTATTAATTTCTAAACCATGCGCCATTTAGTATTGTTTAAACCTTCAAATGAAGCGTATTAATTTAAGCTTCAAATCATATGTTATCAATTTTCAATTATGCTCCTTTTTATTACACTAGGCATAGTTACTCTTATATAATTGGAGTTTTTTCATTTTCTTTTCCCTTCGTCTTAACATTTCGTTATAGAAAAGGTAATAAGTCTTTCAGAATTAGAACTGAACTCTAACAAATTTCCATTAATCATAGCAAAATCAAAATTAATTAGTTTGATTTTGGTGCATAGGGAGCACAAATACTTAAATAGTGGGCTTTAATTTGGTCCATCAAATATTAATCAATTCATGCTTTTGGTAATTGGGCAGGCCAGTGGAGACAAGTAGTTTTTATTTTCCAAAGTAAAATTAATTAAAAACTTTTAATGGTAGTTTCCTTTCACCAAAACAAAAATACCTACAACTAAACGATCGTCAAAATTTGGCCCAAGCTCAAATGACTCGCTTGACTCGTCCAAAGTTGGGTTGGTTATTAACCCCTTATTTATTGAGCTTAGCCCATCTGGACCCAATCAATCTAAACTCATTTAAAGTTGGGCCGATTTTTAGCCCAAATTAATTCAAGCTTTTTTTTTGTGTTGCCAAAATATCTTAGAAATATTTTTTTTGTTTGATATGTTATATATGACCATAACAGAAGAAAAAAAATCTTATTTAGTAATTATACAATTCATAAGAATACAACACATATTAAGTAAGCTTGAAAAGAGTTGTGCGGGTCGGGCTATGCTAATAAAATTTTAGCCTATCTTAGCTAAAGTAACTTTTTAGCGGGTCAAATGACCCGCCTAATTATTGATTCAACCCATTTTATTCCGCCCAAAATCAACCCAACCCACCTATTTAACACCCCTGATACACATGAATTAAGAGCTTGGAGAGTCCCTAACTAACTACTCTTTAATTCTGTCAATTAATGACGTACGGTCTGTGTATCGCCAAATAAATATGATCATGAAAATAACAAAAATAAAATTTAAAATAAAGAAGTAACATAATAAATGAGAAAATACAAAATGCTCTCCTGTAAACGCTCCTTTCTTGCTTTATTTTTCAATACTTTTAGTTTTATTTTTATTTATCTACTTAATTCACCAAAAAAATGTATGATTAGATTCATCTCCCAATAAAACATGACAATCACCGGAGGATCAGTTATGCTCAGATCAAAATTTAGTGGATCATAAGCGCACTCCTTAATATTTCTCTACTTAAATACCGGATCTTTGTCTCGTGCTATGTTCTTACATGTTACTCGAAACCATGATAGGTCATTTGGTTCGTGAAAAGAGTTATTCCCGAATTATAATCCTGAAATTAATAATTCCAGGATTATTTAGTACTAATATTTTGTCTTGGTTCGTTGGATTAAAAATGAGATATACAGTTTATAATATCAAACTTGTATTTGGTTTGAAACTAAATAAACTTGAAGAAATCTTTTGTTTTCATTTTTAACCTTGGTTATTTTAGTGACTTAGATATATATGATTTAAGAAAAAATAAAGATGGAGTTATCGTCTAAATCAAAATAGATTTATAACCCAATTGGTTAGAATAAAAGTTCTGTAATGTTATAATCCTTGTCATATAATATTCTAAAATTAAAAGATTGGACCCGAGATGGAAATAATTTAATCTGGAACTTCCTTGCTAGATCATCCTAGGTTCAGATTGAATTCGTCAGCTCCTTTTGTTTTGCTTCCCCCAAAAAGGAGAAGGGGAACAATGTCCTCCTGACATAATCCTCAAAGACATTTGGGAAATTGTAACTTTTACAATAGCATGTGTCATGTTCACAAGGCTGGTCCTTGCAGCTGCGATTACCACTAGTTCTTGGTTGTCTGCCATTTTTACAGGCTGCAGAAGTTCAACAATTGCGTGCTGATTTTCTATTCCCTCAACATGTGCTGCCAATCTAGCTGCTTCTCAACCCCTTTGGCTTCTTTTGCTGCTTTCTTGTTTATATGGAAGAGTCTTCCAGGTTTGTTTTCAAAGGGAGTTAATCTTTATCCTCGTCTTCGTCCAAGTACCTAAAAGATATCATGTAAATCAAACAAGTCAAAATTTGGACAGAAAACATATAAGAAATTAACTCAACTAAACAATCAATTGCTAATTCCCCGACAAGGGCACCAAAAAATTGTTGGTTCCCCAAGTACACACAAATATATATATATATATATATCATCATCAAGTAATAAAGTGATTCGAAAGTCGGATGTCGAACCCACGGAGACTTAGATTAATCGTTAACTAAGGTAATTCAAAACAATTTATATACAAGGTAATCAAGAATGTTGTTTTTAATGTTGCAAAAATTAAATAAGAAATCAACTAAATGTACATGAACACAGAAGTTTGTTGTTGGATTTTAATCAGAGAAGATGGAGATTTCAGAGTTGTGGTCGGTTTATCAATCCTATTAATTTTAACAACTACACTTGGTAATCCAGATTATCTATGATTGCTAAATTGACCAGATCGTTTATATGAATAACATGTTCCCACAATATTACTCGCTTATCCATAATATCAACCTTATATTCCTATGGTATTGAGTTTACCATGAACGAATATAATACAACATTCAATTAAGAGAGATTGTTAGGTATATTCCTATCCAAACGCGAAATCTTTCCCCGAGCCACGGATCCAGAAACAAGAGTTTTTTAATTCTACTCTAATCTAAACACAGCTTTCCTAAGCGTAGCTGTAACGACAAAGGCCGGTCGTTTCGAGAGTTATAGCCCTGTTTTCCCCATTTCTGCTTCCTTTTGTGTTATTCAGCTATATTGTGTTATACCGGACTAGTTGGTTTTTGTACGGAGTGGTTTCGGAGTGAATTGAGACACTTAGTCTCTTTGAGATAAGCTTAAGTTAGAAAAGTTATCCGGATATTGATTTATGTGTAAACGATCTCGGATTTAAATTTGATGATTCTGTTAGCTCCGTTAGGTGATTTTGGACTTAAGAGCGCGTCCGGAATGTGCTTTGGAGTTTTGTAGTGGAATTAGGCTTGAATTGGCGAAAGTTAAAAAATTGGCGATTTTGGTCGGCAGTGAAAATTTTGATATCGGGGCCGGAGTAGATTTTCGAAAGTTGGAATAGGTTCGTGGTATCATTTGTGACGTGTGTGTAAAATTTGAGGTCATTCGGACATGGTTTGATAGGTTTCAGCGTTGTTTGCGGAATATTTAGAAGTATAGAAGTCGAGGGTAATTTGGTATTTTGGTGTTGTTTTGGGTGATTCGAAGGTTCGACTAAGTTCGTATGTTGATATATGACTTGTTGGTATGTTTGGTTGAGGTCCCGAGGGGCTAGGGGTGATTCCGGATGGCTAACGGGAGGTTTGGAATTTGGGAATGCGGCTGAACTGCTGCTGCTGCTGTTTTTCTGCACATGCGAAGGGGTAGCCACAGGTGCGAGGTCGCAGGTGCACTTGAGGATCCGCAGATGCGGACATAGAAGACTTGGGCTGGAACCGCAGGTGCGTAAGAGTTGTCTCATCTGCGAGCCCGCAGGTGTGAGTCTGAGTCGCAAATGCGGAAGTGAGGTGATTCTCCAATTTCGCAGAAGCGGATGGTGATGCGCAGATGCGCGTCCGCAGGTGCAGAACATGGAGCGCAGGTGCGGACCCTGGGGAACTTAAGTGGCTTCCACAGAAACGGTTCCGCATGTGCGAAAATGCCGCAGGTGCGAAAGACATGGGCAGAATGTTTAAAAATGAGGGTTCGTGAATTAGGCTTCATTTCCATATTTTGAACTCGGGCTTAGGCGATTTTGAAGAGGATTTTCGAGGGGATTCTTAAGGTAAGCTTCTTGTACTCGTTTTTGATAAATAATCTTGATTCTCCATTATTTTCCCCACCTAGAATGTGTGGTTTTGAGGTGAAGTTTGGGAGATTAGGGCTTGAGAATTTGAGAATGTAATTTGAAGATTTGAGGAACCAAACGATGTCAGATTTTGATAAATTTCGTATGGGTAGGCTCGTGAGTGAATGGGATTTCAGGTTTGTTGACTTTTGTCAGATTTCGAGATGTGGGCCTAGGGTCCGGTCCGGGTTTGATGGATTTCGGGATTTGGCCTCTATTTGATACTTTTCTTGTGGATTTGATCCCTAGGCCTAAATTGATTGTGTTGTATTACCTGTGGCTAGATTTGGGACGTTCGGAGGCCTACTCGAAAGACAAGGGCATCCCGGAGTAGGACTTTGCTTGGTTTGAGGTAAGTAATGTCTTCAAAATTGGGTGTGAGGGTTCAAAACACCGAACTATGTGTTATGTGATTAGTATTGAGATGACACACATGCCAAGTGACGGGCGTACGGGCATGCATCGTGAGAATTGTGGCTGGATGATTCCATGGCACAGTTTAGTGACTCTATCTTGTTAGTATCCATGTTTCCATCATGTGATGAAGTAGTTGAGCTGTAAACCATGCTAGATATCATGTTTAGGATTTATGTCGGTATTGTTGGGACCCTTAGTGGTCGTTTATTGCTTTTACCTCTTTAGTTTCATTTAATATTCCATACTCAGTCATGATCATGCATCTTTATACCATATCTCAGTCTCAGTTATTTATTGATTCGTCATATCATTGTTCTGGGTTGATTTCATGACATTGTGAGCCCGTGGTGAGACTGGGGAGGTTGATGACTGAGTGAGGCCTAGAGCCTATTATGAGTGACAGTTATGGGATCGGGTTGCACGTCGCAGTGGTTATATTGATGATTATGATAGCGCTTGGGCTGTAGGAGCCCCTCCGAAGCCTGTAACACACCCCCAATGAGCGCGGATGATATTATTGAGGGATGGATTTTCCTGGACATGGATTTTTCCGAGGTACTTTATACCTGGAGATGGATTTCTCCACCAGACTAGATTGCCCTTTTGTCCTCGGTACTGGGTGACTCTCAGTCAGTGTTGTATATATATTTTGGGATGGATTTCCCTAGGTCGGATGGCCATATACAGTAGCGAGTGGTTGAGCACTTGAGGATGGGAGCATATGGTGCATTCATACAATTTTTGCATTATCATGTAGAGGATACTGGGTTGTATACAGTGCACGGTTCAGATCTGCATTTACTTTACTGTCTTACACTGTATATTTGACTTGAAAGCATGCCTACGATTCTGCGCATTTAGTTCCGCTATATCTGTTGAGGTTGAGTTCGTCACTATCTTTAGTCCATAGCTTGGACCTGTTACTTACTGAGTTGGTGTACTCACGTTACTCCCTGCACCTTGTGTGCAGATCCAGGCATTTCTAGGCACTACAGTGGCTATTGATTATCTGCATTGGAGTTAGGGACTATCGAGGTAGCTGCACGATGTTCGCGGACCTTGATTTTCTCTTCATTAGTTTATTTTACTTGTGAGTTTATTTCTGTAGACATTGTGTGGAATATGGCCGGATATTAGACGCTCATGTACTTAGTGATACCCCGATTATTGGACAACTGTGTCGTATTTTTGTTAACTTTGTGTTTAAATGGGCTTTTATTAATGCTAAGCCTTTCCGCTGTTAAATTTAAAAGGTGTTTTACTGAAATTAAAGAAAGATGGTTGATTTAGGCTTGCCTAGTTTCACGATAGGCGCCATCACGACCGGGTAGGTTTTTGGGTCGTGACAAGTTGGTATCAGAGCCTAGGTTACATAGGTCTCACGAGTCATGAGCGGGTTTAGTAAAGTCTTTCGGATCGGTAACAGACGTCTGTACTTATCTTCGAGAGGCTGCAGAACCTGTAGGAAAATCTCACATTTGAAGATGTCCCAGTGGGACCATCTCAGACACCACTTGTGCCTATTGTGATTCCTGGCCTTCAAGAGGCCCTAGATCAGATCCTGTAAATATGTATTGGCCTTGCTCAGGTGTTCTCTATTTCTACGGTCGCATCCACTTCTCAGGCCGGGGGAGGCACTCAGACTCCCGCCGCCCGCACACCTGAGCAGGTTGTTTAGGGACTCCAGACATCGAGGGAACCACAAGCACAACCGGTTGCAATTGATCATGACTATATGGTTCCTATTATTCTTGAGGATGAGCAGTGTAGATTGGAGAGGTTTGGGAGACTCCAGCCTCCATCTTTCAGTGGTGCATAGGGTGAGGATGCACAAGGTTTCTTGGATAAGTGTCAGAGAATGCTCTGTACAACAGGGATTCTGGAGACTAGTGGGGTCTCATTCACTACCTTCCAGTTTTCTGGGGCTGCATTCAGTTGGTGGGAGGCTTACGAAAGGCGTAGGACGGTTGGTGCATCACCCCTTACCTGGCAGCAGTTCTCCGTTATCTTTCTGGAGAAGTTTGTGCCTCAGTCCCGCAGAGAGGAGCTGTGCAGGTAGTTTGAGCAGCTTCGTCAGGGTGATATGTCTGTGACACAGTATGAGCTGCGATTCTTAGAGTTGGCCTGTTACGCTATCTGGTTGGTTCTCACAGACCGAGAGAGGATCAAGAGGTTTATAGATGGCCTTACTTTTCAACTCGACTGCTTATAGCCAGAGAGAGAGTGTGTCTGGTGCTACTTTTGATGAGGTTGTCGACATTTCTCGGCAGATTGAGATGGTTCGCGGTCAGGAGAGGGTTGAGAGGAAGTCCAAGAGGCCTTGTGGACAAGGTGGATTTAGTGGTTCTCCTTCTGTGCGTCAGTTCCAGCACAGTAGAGGTCATCGCTTCAGGCATGCTCAGACGGCTCGCCCAGCGCACCAGGGTGCATCATCTGGTCATGGACCTCATGGTTATCAGCAGGGTCATACATTATTCGGTGCACTACCAGCTCAGAGTTCGTCTCATGCACTATCAACTTAAGGTTCATCTGTGTCAGGACCTTCTAGCGGTTATTCCAGTGCTCGGGGTTCCCTTCATCCCCTAGTGGCCGGTAGAGGTTACTTTGAGTGTGGGGATTCAGGTCATATCAAGAGGTTTTGTCCCCGCCTGACGGGAGGTTCATCTCAGCAGAGGAGTCAGCCTTCAACTTCAGCACCAGTTCCTCCACCACCCACCCAACCAGCTAGCGGTGGAGCTCAATCAGCTAGGGGCCGCCCGAGAGGGGGAGGCTGATCAGGGGGCGGCCAGGTCCGTTCTATGCCCTCCCAGCCAGAACAAATGCTATTTCTTTATATGTTGTGATTACATGTATTGTCTCAGTCTGTCACAGAAATGCCTCTGTATTATTTGAACCTGGTTCCACGTATTCATATGTTTCCTCATATTTCGCTCATTTTCAGGATATGACCCGTGAGTCTTTAGTTTCGTCTGTTCATGTATCTACTCCTGTGGGCGACACTATCGTTGTGGACCGTGTGTATCGGCCATGTGTGGTGACTATTGAGGGTTTGGAGACCCGAGTGGATCTTTTGTTGCTTAGTATGGTTGAATTCGATGTGATATTGGGTATGGATTGGTTATCTCCATGCCATGTTGTTCTAGATTGTCACACTAAGACTGTGATGTTGGTGATATCGGGATTCCCGAGGGTTAAGTGGAGCGGTTTTATAGACTACATACCTAGTAGGGTGATTTCATATTTGAAGGCTCAGCGTATGGTTGAGAATGATTGTCTATCCTATTTGCTTTTGTAAGGGATGTTAGTGAAGAGACTCCTACCATTGATTATATTCCGGTGGTACGTGATTTACGAATGTGTTTCCTGCAGACCTGCCGGGCATGACCCTTGATAGAGATATTGACTTTGGTATTAACTTGGTGCTGGGAACTCAGCCCATCCCTATTCCATCGTATCGTATGACACCAACGGAGTTGAAAGAACAACTTCAGAAAATCCTTAATAAGGGGTTTATTCGGCCTAGTGTGTCACCTTGGGGTGCACCAGTTCCATTTTTGAAGAAGAAGGATGGTCCCATGCGGATGTGCATTGATTACATGCAATTGAACAAGGTCACAGTCAAGAACAAGTATCCATTGCCTCGTATTGAGAATTTATTCGACCAGCTTCAGGGAGAGAGGGTGTTCTACAAGATTGATTTGAGGTCCGGTTATCACCAGCTGAAGATTCGGGATTCGAATATTCTTAAGACAACTTTTAGGACCTGTTATGACCATTATGAGTTCTTAGTGGTGTCTTTTGGGCTGACCAATTCCCCAGCAGCGTTCATGCATTTGATGAACTGCGTGTTTCATCCCTATTTGGACTCATTCGTTATTGTATTCATTGATGACATCCTGGTGTACTCTTGTAGCCAGGAGGAGCATGTTGGTTGTATTACAGAGATTGAGGGAGGAGAAGCTTTATGCAAAGTTCTCAAAGTGTGAGTTTTGACTCGGTTCAATAGCATTCTTGGGGCACGTGGTGTCCAGTGAGGGTATTTAGGTGGATCCGAAGAAGATAGAGGCGGTGCAGAGTTGGCCTAGACCGTCCTCAGCCATGGAGATTAGTAGCTTTCTTGGTTTGGCGGGTTATTATCGTCGTTTTGTGGAGGGATTTTCATCTATTGCATCGCCCTTGACCAAATTGACCTAAAAGGGTGCTCCATTCAGGTGGTCGGACGAGTGTGAGGAGGGCTTTCAGAAGCTCAAGACTGCTTTGACCACAACTCTAGTGTTAGTTCTGCCATCAGCTCCAGGTTCTTACGTCGTTTATTGTGATGCCTCGAGGATAGTATTAGATGTGTTCTGATGCTGGAGGGTAGGGTGATTTCTTATACCTCGCGTCAGTTGAATACCCATGAGAAGAACTATCCTGTCCATGATCTTGAGTTAGAAACCATTGTTCATGCCTTGAAGATTTGGCGTCATTATTTGTATGGGGTTCATTATGAGATTTATACTGATCACCGGAGTTTGCAGCATTTGTCTAAATAGAAGGATCTTAATTTTCATTGGCGGAGATAGTTAGAGCTTCTTAAGTACTATGGTATCACTATTTTGTACCATCCGGGGAAGGCCAATGTGGTGGCTAATACTTTGAGCCACCGGTCGGGGATTTTTGGGAGTTTAGCATATCTTTCAGCAGCAGAGAGACCCTTGACATTGGATGTTCAGGCCTTAGAGTGCTAACTTGTGAGATTGGATATTTTGAAGCCGAGGAAGTTATTGGCTGCGTGGTCTCCAGGTCTTCTCTTTATGTCCGTATCAGGGAGTATCAGTATGATGACCCCCACCTGCTCGTTCTTCAGGACAAGGTCCATCGAGGTGATTCTAGGGATGTGACTACTGGTGATGACGGCGTGTTGAGGATTCATGGCCGGATGTATGTGCCTAATGTAGATGGGCTTCGAGAGTTTATTATTGACAAGGCCCACAGCTCGCGGTATTCCATCCATCTAGGAGCCGCGAAGATGTACCAGGATTTGAGACAACACTATTGGTGGATGCAGATGAAGAAGGATGTAGTTGGGTTTGTAGCTCGGTGTCTCAACTGTCAGCAGGCTAGTATGAGCATTAGAGACCGGGTGGCTTTCTTCAGAGATTAGATATCCTGGAGTGAAAGTGGGATCAAATCACCATGGACTTCGTAGTTGGGCTCCCACGGACTTCGAGGAAGTTCGATGCTATATGGGTTATTGTGGATCGGTTAACCAAGTCTGCGCACTTCATTCCAGTTGGTACTACCTACACTTCAGAGCGGTTGGATGAGATTTACATTCGAGAGATTGTTTGCTTGCATGGTGTCCCAATTTCCATCATTTCAGATAGAGGTACTCAGTTTACTTCGCAGTTTTGGAGGGCCGTGCAGAGAGTTGGGTACTCAGGTTGAGTTGAGCATAAATTTCACCCTCAAACAGACGGACAGTTCGAGCGTACTATTCAGATATTAGAAGAAATGTTGCGCGCTTGTGTCATTGACTTTAGGGGTTCATGGGACCAATTTCTGCCGCTCGCGGAGTTTTTATATAACAACATTTATCAGTCGAGTATTCAGATGGCTCCATACGAGGCTTTATATAGGAGTAGGTGTAGATCTCAGCTAGGATGGTTTGAGCCAGGTGAGGCTAGGCTCTTGGGTACAGACTTGGTCCATGATGCAGGTGAAATACATTCAGGAGCAGCTTCGCATGACGCAGTATAGACAAAAGAGCTATGCGGATAGGAAGGTCCGTGATGTGTCTTTTATGGTAAGGGAGAAGGTTTTGCTGAAGGCATCACCCATGAAGGGTGTTATGAGGTTTGGGAAGAGTGGAAAGTTGAGCCCCGGTTCACTGGGCCTTTTGAGGTGCTTCAGGGATAGGGGAGGTGGCTTATAAGCTTGCCTTGCCACCCAGCTTGTCGAGTGTGCATCATGTATTTCATGTTTCCATGCTCCAAAAGTATATTGGCGATCCGTCCCATGTTTTTGACTTCAACACGGTTCAGTTAGAGGGTGATATGACTTATGATGTGGAGCAGGTGGACATTTTGGATCGGCAGGTTCGAAAGTTGAGGTCAAAGGACATAACTTTAGTAAAGGTGCAGTGGAGAGGTCAGCCTGTGGTGGAGGCCACCTGGGAGACCGAGCGGGAAATGTGGAGCAAATATCCACACCTATTTGGGACTCCATGTATGTTTCTAGACCCGTTCGAGGACGAAATTTGTTTAAGAGGGGGAAGATGTAACAACCTGACTGGACATTTCGAGAGTTATAGCCCCGTTTTTCCAATTTCTGCTTTTTTGTGTTATTCAGTTATATTATGTTATACTGGGCTTGTTGTTTCGTGTCCAGAGTGGTCTCAGAGTGAATTGAGACACTTATAGCATGTTTTGCCAAGCTTTTTTTTGGGCCAAAAGTGGCTTTTTGGCCAAAAGTACTTTTGGCCAAAAATTGAGGTGTTTGTCCAAGCTTTTGGAAGGAAAAAGTGTGAGGAGAAATAGAAGCAGTTTTTGAGAAGTAGAAAAAAATAGCTTCTTTCCAAAAACACTTTTCTAAGAAGCACTTTTGAAAAAAATATACTTAGAAGCAGTTTTCAAAAGCTTAGCCAAACACTAAGTACTTTTTAAAAGTGCTTTTCAAATTAATTAGCCAAAAACAAAATGTTTCTCACCAAAAGCATTTGTACTTTTGAGAAAAACACTTCTCAAAATAAGCTGATTTTAGAAGTTTGGCCAAACAGGCTATTAGTCTCTTTGAGATACGCTTAAGTTAGAAAAGTCAACCGGATGTTGACTTATGTGTAAACAATCTCGAATTGAATTTTTATGACACCATTAGATCCGTTAGGTGATTTTGGACTTAGGAACGCGTCCGGAATATGATTTGGAGGTCCGTAGTGGAATTAGGCTTGAATTGGCGAAAGTTGAAAATTTGGCGATTTTGGTCGGCATGGGAGAATTTGATATCGGGGTCGGAATGGATTTCTGAAAGTTGGAGTAGGTTCGTGGTGTCATTTTTGACGTGTGTGTAAAATTTGAGGTCATTCGAACGTGGTTTGATAGGTTTCGGCGTTGTTTGCGGAATTTGGAAGTATAGAAGTTCTTAGGCTTGAATCCGATGATAATTTGGTATTTTCGTGTTGTTTTGGGTGATTCGAAGGTTCGACTAAGTTCGTATGTTGATATATGACTTGTTGGTATGTTTGGTTGAGGTCCCGAGGGGCTCGGGGTGATTCCGGATGGCTAACGGGAGGTTTAGAATTTGGGAATGCAGCTGAACTGCTGATGTTGGTGTTTTTCCGCACCTACGGAGGGGTAGGCGCAGGTGCGAGGTCACAGGTGCGCTTGGGGAGCCGCATATGCGGACACAGAAGACCTGGGCTGGAACCGCATGTGCGTAAGAGTGGTCGTATCTGCGAGCCCGCAGGTGCGAGTCTGAGTCGCAGATGCAGAAATGAGGTGATAGGCCAATTCTGTAGAAGCGGATGGTGATGCGCAGGAGCGGACCATGTTGAACTTAAGTGGCTTCCGTAGAAGCAGAGAATTGACCGCAGAAGCGGTTCCGCAGGTGCGAAAGGCATGGGCAGAATGTTTAAAAATGAGGGTTCGGGAATTAGGCTTCATTTCCACATTTTTAACTCGGGCTTAGGCGATTTTGAAGAGGATTTTCGCGGGGATTCTTGAGGTAAGCTTCTTTACTCGTTTTTTATCAATAATCTTGATTCTCCATTATTTTCCCCACCTAGAATGTGTGGTTTTTAGGTGAAATTTGGGAGATTAGGGCTTGAGAATTTGAGGATGTAATTTAGGGATTTGAGGAACCAAATGATGTCGGATTTTGATAAATTTCATATGGGTAGGCTCGTGAGTGAATGGGGGTTTCAGGTTTTGTGACTTTTGTCGAATTTCGAGACGTGGGCCCGGTGCCGGGTTTGAGTGGATTTCATAAATTTGGCCTATATTTGATACTTTTATTGTGGATTTGATCTCTAAGCCTAAATTAATTGTGTTGTATTGCTTGTGGCTAGATTTGGGACGTTCGGAGGCCGACTCGAGAGGGCAAGGGCATCCCGGAGTAGGACTTTGCTTGATTTGAGGTAAGTAACGTCCTCACACTTTGTTCTGAGGGTTCAAAACCCCGAACTATGTGTTATGTGATTAGTATTGAGGTGAACACATGCCAAGTGATGGGCGTGTGGGCGGGCGGGCGTGCACCGTGAGAACTGTGGCCTGGATGATTTCATGGCACCGTTTAGTGACTCTATCCTGTTAATATCCATGTTTCCATCATGTGATGAAGTAGTTGAGTTGTAAACCATGCTAGATATCATGTTTAGGCTTTGTGCCGGTATTGTTGGGACCCTTAGTGGTCATTTATTGTTGTCACCTCTTTAGTTTAATTTAATATTCCATACTCAGCCATGATCATGTATCTTAATACCATATCTCAGTCTCAGTTATTTATTGATTCGTCATATCATTGTTCCGGGTTATTTTCATGACATTGTGAGCTCGTGGTGAGACTGGGGAGGTTGATGACTGAGTGAGGCCGAGAGCATGTTATGAGTGACAGTTATGGGATCGGGCTGCATGTCGCAGTGGTTATATTGATGATTATGTTAGCGCTTGGGCTGTAGGATCCCCTCCGGAGTCTGCAACACACCCCCAATGAGCGCAGATGATATTGTTGAGGGATGGATTTCCCTGGACATGGATTTTTCCGAGGTACTTTATACCTGGAGATGGATTTCTCCACCAAACTGGATTGCTCTTTTGTCCTCGGTACTAGGTGACTTTCAGTTAGTGTTGTATATATATTTCGGAATGGATTTCCCTGGGCTGGATGGCCATGTACAATATCGAGTGGTTGAGCACTTGAGGATGGGATCATATGGTGCATTTCATACAGTTTGTGCATTAACATATAGAGGATACTGAGTTGTATACCAAGCACTGTTCAGATCTGCATTTACTTTATTGTCTTACACTGTATATTTGACTTAAAAGCATGCGTACGATTCTGCGTATTTAGTTCCACTATATCTGTTGAGGTTGAGTTCGTCACTATCTTCAGTCCATAATTTTGACCTGTTACTTACTGAGTTGGTGTAATCACGTTACTCCATGCACCTTGTGCGCAGATCCAGACATTTATGGTCACGACAACAGTTGTTGATTATCTGCATTGGAGTTAGGGACTATCGAGGTAGCGACACGACGTTCGCGGATCTTGATTTTCTCTTCCTTAGTTTATTTTACTTGTGAGTTTATTTCGACAGAAATTGTGTGGACTATGTCCGGATATTAGACACTCATGTACTCAGTAATGCCCCGATTATTGGGACATCTGTGTCGTATTTTGGGTAACTTTGTGTTTAAATGGGCTTTTATTAATGCTAAACCTTTCCACTGTTAAATTTAAAAAGGTGTTTTACTAAAATGAAGGAAAAATGTTGGATTTAGGCTTGCCTATTTTCACAATAGGCGCTTATCAGCTCCTACCTACACCACTATAGAATGGCAAGGCGTGGTCGATGTAGCGTTTACCTGATAGGGCCGGGATAGAAATCCACAGGGAGTTAGAATATTGGAGTTGGGTTCCTATCCGACTTAGTTATGTATCTTTCTTTTAATTACTCTTCTACTCATAGGTTGGTTTGATTCTACACTAGTTGTATTACTAACTATTACTAGGATTAAGCTAAGTATAATATTTTTGTTAAGGGTTTTCTCAATTTATAAGGGACACTAGGGAAGTGACTTACACCTAGGCAAGTATCTAACGGGATCTAGACAATAGAACAAACTTGTTGTACCTGGGTTCGTGATATAATCTCACACTCAATTACTCACCCTATACCTCTCGGCAGTTTAAGTGACTTTTCCCGAATTGGCTTTCTCAAGCCTAATTGGGTGTTTCCATAGTGCAAGTGAAATTAGCTCAATCCGGGTAGTACTATCTCTAGGTTTTACCCTTTAATTGGGGCTATCAATCTCTTGAATTCACCCCAATTCCTTGTTAGCCTATTTTACCTAGACTTGGGTAATCTTTCTCAAGAACAAGTCTAGTAAAAAAGGCATGAGTCAGTGTTTGCAACCACTAATTCAATATATAAAGCATGAAACAAGCTAAATATCACTAACCCAATAAAAAACAAGCCCTAAAATTAAATACCCATTAGTTATCCACATTAGGGTTGGGTCACAACCCTAGCTAATGGGTCGAGCTACTCATATTCAAGGTAGAAATAAAAAGAGTAGATGAAAATATAGCCATAAATGTTAAATACAAAGATAAAATCTAAGATTATGAGCTAAAGCTACTATAAAATTACTCAAAAGAGAAAAAGGCTGCTGCTCACGAGCTCTACAAAACATAAGATAACCTAAAAATGTGAAAAAGAACTATTTATACACAACCGAAATTACTGGACAATTCCGCTGTCAGCGAAAAAACAGGAGTCGCAGCGGATTAACTTTCGCGACTGTGCAATTACAAGCGCGGACCGCGCTTCTTCAAACTTGAACTTCATGTGGCCTTTTTGAACTTTGATTTTGCTCCCAGCAGAATTCTGATCGCTTCAACTGTAAGAAATAGCGCGGTAGCTCAAATTGAGCGCTGACCGGGCTCTTGTGCTTGGACCAAAATGCATACTCTGAACCTTAATTTCCGCTCTCAGCGGATTTTTTGCCACGGCCGCGCCAATGTCTTCGCGACCACTCTTTTGTGTCTCTGTCAGCGGTCCCATTTAAGTCCAAATCCATATCTCTGAATCTACTTCCACGACAGCCCTCAATATTCCACCTCAACGGTAAGACCTACACTGTAGCGCAAAAGTGGAGTTGTCAGTGCTTCTGTTGAGATCATGGCTTGTGCAAGTTTGGCTCCTTTTTAAGTTTGTTTTGGCCTTTTTGCCTCATTTTGATCCAAAAACCTGCAAGTAAGCACCTTGAGTTAGTTTTTGGGAATACTTTAACGCAGTTTGCCCTAAAACCTAAGAAAAAGAGAGTAAATAGCAGGTCAAAATCCCTAGTTATCAACTCCGCCAAACTTAAGCTTTTTCTTGTCCTCAAGCAAACAGAGTAATTCCCACATTCGCAAGAAAAAGAAAGTAGAATTTCAGCTGTTCAAAAGTAACTTCATCAAGCTTCAATTAGGACTAACAATTACCCTCAACACAAATGCATTATTGACAACATTATACAATGACTTTCTGAGTTCCATAGATCTAATGTGACACCAAAGCTTCAAGAGTTGACTCAATTCATCAAAGAGCTTCGCTCTCTCATGTAGGTCACTGTGGATCCTAGACTCTTTCTCATCTACTCTCCATGAGATCATGTCACCTTATAGAATGTACGATCAAAACCATAATTATCAAGAAGTACGCTCATCACTCTCAAAAGAATGCCACAAGTATGGCTCTAAGTACCATAGGCTTGCCCCTCATGTAAATTACCACTAATGTAAGCTCACTCAACTTGAGATCCTATAGGGCTTTAACGGGATGTAATGAAGGATTTTTGGATCAAATTCGGACATAATGAACAATGATTGTATCATCTTTCCTTAAGCACTCCATTTTTACAATTTGGCTCATGTTTTCTTGACTCTTTGATTCATTTTCTCCTTCCATGGGGGACTTAGATAGACACATTGTCGCTCTTTCTTCTATTTGATGCTCATTTTTCTCCTTTTCTCATCATTCCAAGCCTTTCAACCTTGTTTCATTGAATCCTTTCAACCTATACTTTTCTTTTTGACATGTTTCTTTTTAGCTTTTCATCCTTTCCTTGCCTTTCCTTTTCATCAATTCTTTTTTTTTGTTCTTTGAACCTTTCATCACTTTGTACTTCTTTGTCTCTCCCCCGAACTTATGTTTTGACTATTGTTCATCATAAATGCTCAGGAATGATTGGGTGCCAAAAGAGGGTCATTATAGAACGAATGAAGGCTTGTAATGCGGTTTTTGAACGAAAAGGCTTAGGCTCAAAGGGGTTGACTAAGGATATTATAATGGTAGGCTATGGAAGTCTTCAAATTCAAATGGGACCAAGGAGAGCCTATAATCACCTCTCAAATCGAGCTACACTTAGAATTTCGTCTAAAAGAACATTTGGGGCAAGTTCTAGACTTGTGGGCACGACACTTGGGATTACAATTCAAAACCTCACCTCTAAAGCCTCAGGATTGTTAAAGAGAATAAATTCGAGGGCCTACAACAACCTTATCTTAGATTGCAAACTCACATATGGCTACAAACACCACTTGATGACAGTTCTACACAACTCAATATTCAAAGGGTCACAACTAGATCTAGACTCATCTACAACTTGTCTCTAACCATGAGGTCAAAGGTAAATATGCTAGTGCCAAGTGAAGCTTACTTGAGTCACATTTATTCATTACTACCGGATAAAAGAAAAAGAAAAAGAAAAAGAAAAACAGACTCAATCACTTAAGAAGGTCGTCAAGCCATCCATCATAGGGAAGAGACACCCGGTTCACACAAATTTCACCCTTGGAAAGAACCGTGGCATTAAGAAAACCAAAGGCTTATTGATCACGAAAAAGTAAAAATAAGCCATAAGTTCAAAAAGAAACTACTAAAGGAAATAAGAAGCTAAACTATAAAGGAAAATTATAAAAGAAGTTATAAAGTAAAAATACGAAAATAAAAATGAATATGTACAATAGGGGATTAAGACGAGTATACATAAGAGGAGAAAGAATATATACATGAAAAGGAAACTTTATATACATACCAAAGATAAAAAAAGTATGTAACTACAGTACGAGGAATGCAAATAAAGAAAAGGAAAATGGTGTTGAGAGTTATTATAGACCAAATATCATCCAAATGTCTAAATAACCAAATGAGGCCACCCCCCAAATAAAAATTAGAATTTCCCTCAATGCTAAATGCAAAAATAAAGTAGGGGAAAAGGGTTGAGAGTAAAAGAGAACTCCCTAAGGTGCCTCTGTCTGCATAGGAGCTGGGTCACTGGCAGGGTCAATGGCAGGGACAATGACAGAGTCCTGGGGCTGGGTAGATGCATCTCCCTCAGGATCTTCCAGTTGGATCTCCATATCCTCTGTATGGGGATCACCTCTCTCCTCACTGGCACACTGGTAGCCTCCTGCTCTGGAATCTGAGATGGATGCGCTGGCTGAGATGCAGGGGCAGACACTCCTATGAGTAGATCAAGGGGGATTTCCCTCACTGTAGTGATCTTGGCCACTTCCTTCTTCAGCTCATCCTGGTTCTTCTTCATATTCTTCATCGCCTTACTCAAGGACTTGATTTCATTTTCATGTGCGCCCATGGACTCCAAGATCTTCTTTTGGTTGTCAACTAAGCTCTTCAAAGTTTCCTCCAATGATGGAGGCAACTGGAACTGGGCTTGGGCTGCCTGGGCTGCTACGACAGTGGATAGAGCAATTAGCTTTGATGAAGCTACATGCAGCCAATTGTTGATACCTGACAGTTTCTGATTTACCCTCAGAGCAGTCTGAGGGTATGCTGAAGAGGAAGGAGCTGAGGTAGGAATGGAGGTAGATGGTCAGGTGAAAGGCTGTGGAATGGCAGTAAAGGACCCCTCAGCAGTAGATCGATCTGAACCTGCGGGAGCAGTGGCTTTGCTCTTGGCCTTGGGGTTGTCCAGGCCTTTCAAACTGTACCAGGAAAAAGGCAACTTTGGCTTCACCTTGGTGTCATAATCCCTTCCCTGTCCTGGTCCTGGAAGTACATAGTAAGGAAGTTTGGGAAGGGATATGAATGCTCATTCTTTTGGATCATCTTGTTGATCACCCTTGCCATGATATTCCCGACATTGATCGGGAACCCCACCATAATCGCCCCCACAATAAGATCACGTTAAAGAGGCATGTCACTGTCATGAGTGGTAGGGTTTATCTTGCTGCATACAAATGTGTCCCAACCCTTTGCCTCGAAACTAAAAGTGTTCCTCAAGATAGGAACCCCTGCTGTCATCCACGCTGGAGTAGTGCTGGGAATAGCAATCACGGAGGCTAACCACAGGCGAGCTAACTCATATAGCTCCACTTTCTCTAGATAAAGAGTCTCATCTTCGTCATTGAACCCCGCATAATCATTGAAAGCTTGTCCATTGAATATAACCTTCTTGTTGCGGACTTTGGTTAGGTATGTTCCCTATTTGATGTGGGCGACATTGGCATAGAACTCTTTGACCACAAATTCATTGGCCTCTGGAAAGCTGCTAGTGAATTACTTCCACCCACCCTCTCGTTTAATTGCCTTTTTACGTTTGGGTTGTTGGGTAGAAGATCCCTCTCAATGAAATCTCTCTCCAATGTGAGTGACCTCAGAGGCCACAACTTTCTGAATTTGTGATAAGTTTTTTCGTTCACGAACCGGTCCTGCCAAACTGCCGGATCCAAGACCTCACTAACCCCTCGGTCTGAGTATCACCACCCCTACCATCATCTGGGGCATCATCATCACTGTTTAACTCTACTGGGGCAGGTATGGTGGATGGAGCTGCTGCACTGGGGGCTAGAGGAGGTGTAGTATCACTGAGTCCCAAGCTATCCGAAGAGCCGGATATTTAGGTGGACTCATTTATAAGATCCCGGGGTTGGGACTGTGCCTCCTCTTGAGCTGGTCCAGTTTCCCCCTCCGAAATTTCCTGAGAAGGGACATACTCGCTAGTCTGTAAGGTATATGGAGTGGTCCTCCGAAGAGTCTTCTTGTTGCCAATTATCCTTCTCTGGGCTAGGGGAGCTGCTTGTTGTTTTCCCCTACCCCATCCCCGAGAGGACTCTCCATTTCTGGTTGTTTATCTTGACATCCTCTGGAACGAACCATTGTCTGCAAACATAATCAATGAAAGCTCGTTAGAATTTTGTAATCGGTGAATCACTAGATGTAAACAGACATAAGTTGCAGAAGGTGAAACAGACAAAACCATTGCCAGCAGAAAAAGAACTGCTGCAGCGGAAAGCCCACCACTGACAACGAAAAATAGGGCGCGACGGCGGAATGATGGGGATCCGACTACCCATCCTCTGAATCTAATAACTGTTGATCGCGGAAAAGTGGGCGCGATCGTGATCGCGGAAGTCCTAGTGCTGACAGCGAAAAAACAAACGCAACTGTTGAATCCTCATGACTATTCGCTGAACTTAATTTCCGCTGTCCGCGTAAAAACAACCGCGGCCGCGGAATGTTGACCCCTGACAACAAAAATTCAACCAGTGCATCGCAAAATTATATGTTCACAACTTTTTCAAAGCAGCAATCCGCTAACCGCAGAACTTGGGTCGCGACAACGGAATTTGAAAAGAACGGGTACTGACCACGATTCATGAACTAGGGTTTATTTATCTAAAATAATTTGGCAATTATCAAGCAAAATTAAACACCCAGAACCCCATTAGGCATCAAAAAACCAATACCCATTCATTATTATCATTTAATTGAGCATGCTTATGATTTAGGTCTACGATAAATCTACTTAGAAAGAAAAACTAAAAAGAAGTGAAGAAAAAGATGAAGAATCTACAATTATAACTAAAAGATTTAACATACCAGTAGCTAGATTGGATGTAGGAGTGTAACTTGTTAGATTAGATGGAGTTTAGATGCACAAGTTTAGTATGATGAACAGTGAATAGGGGCTGTAAAATGGTAGAGTGAGAAAAGTGAAAAAGTATGAGGCCACATCTATTTATACTAAACCTTAGGCCCCACACCACCTTACCTGGCGCGGCAGCGAAATTCCACTGCTGACCGCGCTTTTCACTATTTGAATAACTGAAGATGTACCTCCACCTTTGACAACAGAAAAAATGGTCGTGGCCGCGGAATGTGGCCGCTGTCAGCAGAATTTTGAACACGGAACAAACTTCAGAGAGTTGAATTTTTGAGTTTCACAATTCCGCGTCCGTAGAACTAATAGCCCCGCGTAATTGCCACCGTTGACCGTGGAATTTGGAGCGCGGCAGCTGTTCTGTGCATGCTTAACCAATTTTTTCCAGTATGTGTCCTGCACTGCATGAAACAAGTCCTACACAAATCTCACAACCAGTTAGTTCAAAAGAGTCTAATCTAAGAAAAAAATGAAAAAGAAAGAAAAATCACTTGGCTTGCCTCCCAAGAAGCGCCTGATTTAACGTCGCGACATGACGCAGGTTACCATCATCAATTGAAATTTATCAAAGCCACCACATGGCTATCTTCACTCTTTCCCAAGTAATGCTTCACACGATGCCCATTCACCCGAAAGATTTCACCATTTTTGTTCTTTAAGTCAAGGGCACCAAAAGGTGTTACAAGCACTACCTCAAAGGGACCACTCCATTTGGATTTTAGCTTGCCCGGAAAGAGATGCAACTGGGAGTTGAAGAGAAGGACCATATCGACCTCTTTGAATTACTTGTTCTTGGCATATTTATCATGCAAGTATTTCATATTCTCCTTGTACAATAATGAGCTTGAATAGGCATGAAACTGAAATTCGTCAAGCTCATTGGGATGCTCAACCCGGAGATTTGATGCAATGTACCACTCAATATTTAACCTCATCAAGGCCCATAATGCTTTATGTTCCAGCTCAACCAGCAAGTGACACACTTTACCAAACACCAACCAGTAAGGAGACATACCGATTGGAGTCTTAAATGCTGTCCTATAAGCCCATAGCGCATTATCTAGCTTCCTTGACCAATCTGTTTTATTGGCATTAACAGTTTTGGACAAGATGCTTTTGATTTCCTTATCTGAAACTCTACTTTCCCACTAGCTTGAGGATGGTAAGAAGTAGAGACCTTATGATTGACACCATATTTAGCAAGCAAAGTATCAAATTCCCTATTACAAAAATGAGACCCCCCGTCACTTATAATTGCCCTAGGAGTCCCAAACCGTGTGAAAATGTTCTTCTTGAGAAAAGAAACTACTACACTCTGGGCTTCATTGGTGGGAAAAGCCACAGCCTCGGCCCACTTTGAAACATAATCAACCACCACAAGAATATAAGTATTGCCACATGAACTAACAAAAGGTCCCATGAAGTCTATGCCCCACACATCAAATATGTCAACTTCAAGAATAGTTGTGAGGGGAATTTCATCCTTCTTTGATATGCCTCCCGCTCTCTGATACTCATCACATCTCTTCACAATCTCACTAGCATCTCTATACAAAGTTGGCCAATAAAAACCACAACTCAGAACTTTGGAAGTTGTCCTCGCCCCACCGTGATGACCACCGTACGGAGAGAATGACAAGCATCAAGAATGCTCATTTGCTCCTCCTTTTGAACACACCGGAGAATCACTCCATCATTGAAAATTTTAAATAAGTAGGGCTCATCCCAATAATAGTCCAAACTGTCCCGTTTGACCTTCTTCCTTTGGTTAGAAGAGAGCTCACACGGGACAATGCCGGTAACAAGAAAATTGGCGATATCCGCAAACCAAGGCATATCATTCATGGAGGCCGAGAGGAGTTGCTCATCCGAGAAAGTATCATTGATTTCAATACCACCATTTGGCCTCCCTTGCTCTTCTAGCTGGGACAAATGATCCGTAACCTGATTTTCATTACCTTTCCGGTCAATAATCTCGAGGTCAAATTCTTGAAGCAACAAGACCTATATCATCAATCTAGATTTGGAGTCCTTATTTGTCATCAAATGCCGGAGCGCCACGTGATTGGTGTGAACAATCACTTTGGCGCCCATGAGATAAGGTCGAAATTTATCCATTGCAAACACAACTGCCAACAATTCCTTTTCTGTCACTGTATAATTAACCTGGGCATCATTTATAATATTTCTTGCATAGTACACCGGATGAAATATCTTGTTCACCCGTTTCTCCAAGATCGCTCCTACCGCAACATCACTTGCGTCGCTTATAATCTCAAAGGGTGAGCTCCAATTTGGTGCAGTAATGATTGGAGAGGTGGTTAATTTATACTTCAAGAGTTCAAAGGCCTCCATGCATTCTTCATTGAAATCAAACCTGACATCCTTCTCTAATAGCTTGCATAGGGGATTCACCAGTTTGGAAAAGTCTTCAATGAACCTCCGGTAGAAACTCGCATACCCAAGGAAACTTCTAACTCCCTTTACGGAAGTCGGAGGAGGAAACTTTGAGATTACTTCTATATTAGCCTTGTCCACTTCAATGCCATCTTTTGAGATCTTATAGCCGAGGACAATGCCCTCCTTGACCATAAAATGACATTTTTCCCAATTCAACACAAGATTAGTTTTTTCACACCGGGCTAAAACCTTATCAAGATTTTGCAAACATTTTTCAAATGAGTCTCCAACCACACTAAAGTCATCCATAAATACTTCGAGGAAGTCCTCCACCATGTTCGTAACTATGGCCATCATGCACCACTGAAATGTAGTGGGTGCATTACACAATCCGAACGACATTCTAGAGAATGCAAAGGTCCCGTAGGGGCAGGTGAAGGTATTTTTCTCCTGATCTTCTGGGGCTATAAGAATTTGGTTGTAACCTGAGTACCCATCTAAGAAACAATAGGAGGCCCGCCCAGCAAGTCTGCCTAACATCTAGTCCAAAAATGGCAATGGAAAGTTATACTTTCGAGTCACCTTGTTCATCTTTCTGTAGTCCATACAAACCCTCCAACCAGTCACAGTCCGAGTAGGGATCAACTCATTCTTTTCATTTTTCACCACGGTCATACCCCCCCCCCTTTTCGGAACACACTGCACCAGTGAAGTCCAAGCACTGTCTGAGATTAGATAGATAACCCCTGCATCAAGATATTGGATGATCTCCTTTTTGACCACCTCTTGCATTGCCTCGTTCAACCTCCATTGATGTTCCACATATGGTTTTGCATCATCTTCAAGAATAATTTTATGCATGCAAAAGGCGGGGCTTATGCCCCAAATATCAGCTAAGGTCCATCCAATTTCTTTCTTTCTCCTTTGGAGCACTTCAAGAGTTGAGTTTACCTGCACTTATGTTAAGCAAGATGAAAAAATAGCATGTAATGTAGAAGAAGGGCCCAAGAATTCATACCTGAAAAGTGATG
Organism: Nicotiana paniculata; assembly: GCA_005239505.1. Classification (NCBI taxonomy): domain Eukaryota; kingdom Viridiplantae; phylum Streptophyta; class Magnoliopsida; order Solanales; family Solanaceae; genus Nicotiana; species Nicotiana paniculata. The sequence continues at coordinate 42,080 of ML305040.1, forward strand.
GGAGAGGCTTCAACTCCAAAGTAGGTGGCTCCTCGATCGAGGGCTTTGTCAGTGGAGTCTTCCGATTTTCCAAGTCCAAAGATAGCTTACGGGGACCATAAGAAAAGGAGCCCATTCCTTGGAATGAATTAATACACTCAACCAATCCATCCGTCACATCATGCTCATGGTTCAACAAGACCGCTTCCATGGAATCTTCCACATTGATCATTGAGCTTGTATCATTAATTATCACTCCCGTCACTAAATCCACAAAAAAGCAAACCTCAGTACTATTTGGTTGCCTCATTGACTTGCACACGTGGAAGACAACCTTTTCATCGCCCACCTGTAAGGTGAGCTCACCGGCTTCAACATCTACCAAGGCCTTCCCTGTAGCTAGGAATGGCCTTCCCAAGATTATAGGCACCTCGTAGTCCACCTCGAAATCGAGGATCACAAATCAGCAGGCAAGATAAACTTGTCGACCCTCACAAGAACATCATCAATAATACCAAGGGGACGCTTCATAGTTCTATCCGCCATTTGTAGTCTCACTGAAGTTGCTCGTGGTTGACCTATACCCAAAGTTTCGAAGACGGAGTAAGGCATCAAATTGATACTAGCACCCAAATCACATAATGCCTTTGCAAAATCCGCACTTCCAATGGTACAAGGGATAGTAAATGCACCAGGATCTTCTAGTTTGGGATCCATCTAATGCATAATGGCACTAACTTGGTGGGTCATTTTGATGGTCTCGCATTCCACGGATCTCTTTTTTTTCACCAAGTCTTTCATAAACTTGGCGTATCCCGTCATTTGCTCAAGGGTCTCAACTAATGGCACGTTGATAGACAAATTTTTCATCATTTATATGAACTTCTTGAATTGATTTTCACTCTTCTGATTTGCCAATCTTTGAGGATAAGGAGGAGGAGGCCTAGACAAAGGTGCCTTGGTTTTTGGAACCACAGGCTCTGGAATGTCTATCACGTGAACCCTAGATGGGTTCACGTCATTTTGTGATTCCTCCTCATTGTCATTGATATCAATACTCACTTCACCATTCACTTGTTCTTCATTCACTTGCTCAATCACTATAGGAACATCATCGTTTTTTATTTCATCATCAGCACACACGACTCTTTTTTGCTTGGGGGTACTTGCTTCACCACCTCGACTACTCCTTGTGGTCACCGACATTGCATGTCTGGTGTTGTTATTTTTCCCTCCCTTAGGGTTTACTACCTTGTCACTAGGTCATTCCCCCTTAGGGCGAGTGTTTAGTGCTTACGATATTTTCCCCATTTGGACTTCAAGATTGCGGATGGAGGTATTGTGGGAGGAAATTTGAGCATCAGACTCGCCAGTCCTCTCCATCATCTGTTTGAACATATTCTCGATCCGGTCCATATCATTGCTTGACGAACTTTGGCCCTGAGATTGATACGGAGGAAGATTGTTGGGTTGTTGATACATTGGGGGCCTTTGAAATCCCGACCCATGATTTCTATTTCCACCCCAATTGTTATTGTTATTGCCGTTCCAATTGTTGTTGCAACCCTAATTCTGATTATTATTCCCCCAATTGCTTGAGTTGTTGTTGTTGTTGTTGTTCCAGTTTCCTTGCCCTTGATTGTTCCAATTCTGATTATTCCCTTGAGATCTCCATTGTTGGTTTGGAACATTGCTCCGCTGCTCTTGGTAGTTGTTTGCATACATCATCGCCTCACTCTGGTCATCATATGAATCATCATTGTTGTATCCAATCACACCTTGCTCACTTTGATCATTGTTGTCTTGCATTTGGTGGCCACGTTGTCTTCTCCTGTTGACTATTATATTGAACCCTTCCATTGCATGTACTTGCTTTGGTCCTTGGATTTGCTGAAGTTGTGCTTTGACAAGTTGGTTCATAGTTGTTGTTAACTCAGCAATGGCTTGTCTATGGTCTTGAAGTTCCTTATGAAGACTGATCACATTCGCGTCACCTTGAGGAACGTTTGCCCGACTTTGCCACGCTGAAGAAGTGTCAACCATTTCATCAAGGATATCACAGGCTTCATCATAAGACAACTTCATGAAATATCCCCCAGCCAATTGGTTCACCACACATTGATTGGTCATGTTTATGCCCCGGTAAAATATTTGTTGGATTATGCTTCTGTCATGTCATTAATGGGACATTCCTTGACCATCGTTCTGTATCTCTCCCAAATATCATGGAGGGGTTCATTTAGTTCCTATTTGAATGCTAATATTTCATCCCTCAAAGCTACCATGTGTCCGGGCAAGAAAAACTTGGAAATAAACTTGTCTGCCAACTTATCCCACGTAGAGATGGAATGGTTGGGGAGTCTTTCTAGACAGTCCAATGCTTTCCTTCTAAGAGAAAAAGGGAACAGTCTGAGCCTCAAAGCATCCTCTGACACGTTTGTCTGTTTGCTTCCCCAACAGGTATCCACAAATCCCTTTAAGTGTTTATAAGCATTCTGATGGGGAGCACTCGTGAAATACCCTCGTTGCTCCAATAATGTCAACATCACATTCGTAATCTGGAAATTGCCCGCCCGGATTCGGGGTGGGACAGTCGCACTAGCATATCCTCATTTGGAAGCACCCGAGGAGCTGCTCTTGGAGGAGGTGGGGGAGGGTCTGGGATATTTTCATTGGCCTGGCGGCCTCTTCTTTGAGCTTGAGGCACTAGATGCGCCTCATCATCACTGTTATCATCTACCTCCTCCCCCGGTAGAACATTGCCGAGAGGATCAGCCATTTGTACCTAAAGCGATTAAACACACAAGTTAGTAAAATAGTAGGAAAGAAAAAAAATCTACACAACTAATCAAATAGATAGCCAACACCATTTAACTCCTCGGCAACAACGCCAAAAAGTAATCAGCTCCTACCTACACCACTATAGAATGGCAATGCGGGGTCGATGTAGCTTTTACTCGATATGATCAGGATCGAAATTCACAGGGAGTTAGAATATTGGAGTTAGGTTCCTATCCGACTTAGTTATGTATCTTACTTTTAATTACTCTTCTACTCATAGGTTGGTTTGCTTCTACGCTAGTTGTATTACTAACTATTACTAAGATTAAGCTAAGTATAATATTTTTGGTAAGGGTTTTCTCAATTTATAAGGGACACTATGGAAGTGACTTACACCTAAGCGAGTATCTAACGCGATCTAGAAATTAAAACAAACTTGTTGTACCTGGGTTCGTGATATAACGTCACACTCAATTACTCACCCTATACCTCTCGGCAGTTTAAGTGACTTTGCCTGAATTGGCTTTCTCAAGCCTAATTGGGTGTTTCCATAATGTAAGTGAAATTGGCACAAGTCGGGTAGTACTATCTCTAGGTTTTACCCTTTAATTGGGGCTATCAATCTCTTAAATCCACCTCAATTCCTTGTTAGTCCATTTTACCTAGACTTGGGTCATCTTTCTCAAGAACAACCCTAGTCAAAAAGGCATGAATCAGTGTTTACAACCACTAATTCAATATATAAAGCATGAAACAAGCTAAATATCACTAATCCAATAACAAGGAAGCCCTAAAATTAAAGACCCATTAGATACCCACAATAGGGTTAGGTCACAACTCTAACTAATGGGTCGAGCTACTCATATTCAAGGTAGAAACCAAAAGAGTAGATGAAATTATAGTCATAAATGTTAAATACAAAGATAAAATATAAGATTATGAGCTAAAACTACTCTAAAATTACTCAAAAGGGAAAAAGGCTGCTGCTCACGAGCTCTAAAAAACATAAGATAATCAAAAAATATGAAAAAGAACTATTTATACACAGCCGAAATTACTGGACAAAAATGTCCCTACGGAGATTCTGCTGTCAGCGGAAAAACAGGCGCCCCAGTGGATTGACTTTCGCGGCCGCGCAATTACAAGCGTGGACTGCGCTTCTTCAAACTTGGACTTCATGTGGCCTCTCTAAACTTTGATTCCGCTCCCAGTGGAATTCTGATCGCTTCAGCGACAAGAAATAGCACGGCAATGCAAATTGAGCGTTGACCGCGCCCTTGTGCTTGGCCCAAAATGTGTACTCTTTGAACCTTAATTTCCGCTCTTAGCGGATTTTTCGCTGCGACCGCGCCAATAACTTTGCAGCCGCTCTTTTGTGTCGCTGTTAGTGGTCCCATTTAAGTCCAAATCCATCCCTTTGAATCTACTTCCGCGGTCGCCCTCAATATTCCGCCTCAGCGGTAAGAGATACGCTGCAGCGCAAAAGTGGTGCTGTCAGCGCTTCTGTTGAGATCATGGCTTGTGCAAGTTTGGCTCATTTTTAAGTTTGTTTTGGCCTCTTTGCCTCATTTTGATCCAAAAACCTGTAAGTAAGCACCTTGAGTTAGTTCTCGAAAATACTTTAACGCATTTTTTCCCCAAACCCTAAGAAAAATAGAGTAAATAGTAGGTCAAAATCCCTAGTTATCAGGTGCCATCACGACCTAGTAGGTTTTTGGGTTGTGACAATAGCATAGATAGTAGGGTGAATTGGTAGCTACTACAATTCTCAAGTTAAAACTAGAATTAAAGAAACAACCATAAGATGATAATCCGAATTAACGAATATGTAATTAATAAACGTTAATAATCATATCAACCACAACCCTAGAAACTATAGTGCTTAGCCACTCATGTTTCTAGTAACAAAATTTTCAAGTATTTTGCATAATCAAATTACAAAAAAAGGATGAAAGTGTGAAGAACTCTATGATTATCTCCTCCGAAATTGCTCTACAATATCTTTTTGCCTCCAAATAATGTTCAACCCTTGCTCAAGTCGTTTATGGAGTATTTATATGTTAGGGTCGAGGTCCTTGAGTCCAAATTCAGATCAGAGTACTTTTAATTCGCGAATAGATGGTCACCGGGCGCCTGACCTTGCGGGGCCAGGCTTGTAGCGCCCCTGAGACCTCGTGAGGCGAGGCTTATCGCGTGATTGAGTGCACCTTGAAGCTGGAGACGCCTGGCCTGGGTATGCCTTTGTGCTCTTTTCTTGTATTTTGTCCTCTTTTCGTGCAACATTCACTCCTTCTGTCTTCCGATGATCCTACACATAAAACAACATAATTAGCTAAAACGCACAATTAACCACTAAACTAACCGTATATAAGACGAGTAATGTACTAAAATATAGAATTATGGCCAAACATCACATATCATGCATTTTTTATTTTTATTTTTTGTGTGGGTCTAAATTAGATTTTTTGATACCATGTGGATATTAAATAAGGTGAGCAGTGGGAATGAGAGTCTACTTATGTTTCAAGGACTAGATTTTAGCATTTCTTAAATTACATGTGACATATAAATATAGTTGGATTCAAATATTGAATTTATAACTTTAAGACAATAAATAAAAGTGGGAAGATTAGTCGTCCAAAATAATATGAAAACAGATGTTCTAAAAAACTTCAGGTCGATCACGGAAAAGAATCCAAATAATGCGGGCACTTTTATTACTTCCACCGTCTTCTTGTTCCTTCTTATATCGATCATTAAAGAAATACTCATAAACTAAGTTTTGCAAAGCCTAAAAGCCAAGTATCTCCACTAAATACTCTCCTCTGTTTTCTTGGGTATTTGGAAAAAAAACTGATTAAAGAATATGGAAGATGAGCATGTAGGATCAGAAGCCACTCAAGAGGAAAGGGAGACTAGAAAAAGAAAAAGGAAATTACTCAAACATGGATCTAAAAGACGAAGAGAAACTTCTTCCAATTCCAAAGGTATATATGCATTTGTTGATAAAAACCTTTTCAACTTCTCTTATTTCTTCATTTTCAGATATATGCATTTTTCTTTTTTCTCTTTTTTTTTTTCCGATTTTATTTTGTTACCCTAAAGAAAGGAAGAAGAATTGACTGGTTTCCGGTAAAGTTTCATATTCTAAACACTGTTTTAAAGGGCCGGAGCGTGAGGCGGGGGCATAAGCCCCATAGATCTTCATAATAACACAAAAATATAAAAAGTACATTAAAATTAATAAAATTGAAATTGATTGAAACTCATAAAAAATAAAGTATCTAGCATCTTTACAAATATTAATAATGCAATAGTCTTAAAGTTAATATGAGATACAAATCAATCATACTTAACTTTCAAATTTTAAAACCTATTATCAAACTACACATTTTACCTCTCTAAGTAAAACAATTAATCAATATTGTAATTTAAAATATTATTCCTTCACAATTGGATACAAAATTACTTTCAAATTTGAGTGACATAGAACTGATAACCTGTTTGGCCAAGCTGCTCCAAGGCCAAAAACATTTTTTTTTCAAAGTGTGTTTAGTCAAGCTTTTAAAAGGAAAAAAAATGCTTTTGAGTAAAAGCAGAAACAGTATTGGAGAAGCTGAAAAAAATAGCTTCTTCCCAAAAGCACTTTTGAGATAAATACACTTAGAAGCACTTTTTAAAAGTTGAACCAAACACTTATTTCTGCTCAGAAGTGCTTTTCAAATAAATTAGTCAAACACAAACTTCTTTCCATCAAAAATACTTTTGAGAAAAGCACTTTTGAAAAAATTAAATTTCAAAATAAGTTGATTTTAGAAGCTTGGCCAAACATATAAGACATGAACACCAATGGAAAATAAAGATACAACTTTTGGCTATCTATTTGCCAAAAAAATATTCAAATGAAATTCACTCTCACGATGTTCAATTAAATAATATGCAATAGTATGGCTCGTTATTTGAGTTACTCTCAATTATTATATTTCTATAGATGAATAGAACTGTCATTCATTTGTTATAGAATTGTGTGGGTCAACAAAGCTAAGTAGGGAATTCAAGGTCAACAAAGCTAAGTAGGGAATTCAACACATGATTTGGATAAGAACTGTTAGGCGAGCCCCAAGCGTTAGGCGTGTTCAAGGCGCACAGTTAGGTGCTTGGGGCATAAGCCTCATGGAACGAAGTTTGCGTTTTGATAGTGCCCCGCACAGGGATGAGCCCCGGCACAGCTCTAAAAAAGCATTTTAAAAATAGAGATTTTAAACCTGAGGGGAATAAACAAAAAGGAAATGGAATGTTCAAACTTGGAAAGTTATTGCATGTTTTCCCTCTTTGTGTTGTCTATTTCTTCTTATTTTTTGTTCTGCCACCCTTTCCTCCCGTTCCTTCCATATATTTTTTCAAGAATGGATGGTAATGCAGATTCAGATACACCTCCTTTTGTACAAGGAGAAGACCAAACGTTCAACGAAGCGAAACAGCCTCCTAATGAGACGAGGCAAAAGAGATCAGCTGTTAAATTAAAGAAAAAGCTACACAAAAAAAAGAAGAGATATAGAGGAGATGACTATGATGAAGTGATTACCGCGACCAGTGAAAATGAGGGAGGAGAAGATGTTCCCGCAAAGAAGATAAAGAAGGGAAAATCTCTATGGTTGGTTGATATAGAGACACTGTATCGGGATGATGATGATGAAGTACTGCCTAAGCAAATAGAGGCGGAGGGATCAATTAAGGAAAACAATGATAAAGTTGAAGCATTTTCAAACACATGGACTAAGGAAGACGAGATCACAGTTCTGAAGGGACTGATAAATTTTAAATTTGTAGAAGGGAATAAACAAAGAAAAATAGATTATGTTGCATTGTATGAGTTGATTAAACAGTCTCTTAGTCACAAATCAGCCACAGTAAGTTGCTTGAAAAAGAAAGTGAAGTGTCTTAGGGAGAAATATAATAAAATTGTAAAGAGGGGGAGGACTCTGATCAGCCCACACGAGGTGGAGCTATTCAACTTAAGTGACAAAATTTGGGGTGACGTTGACAATGATCATGAGATTAACCAACAGTTAACTCGCCAGAATAGTACTTCCTCTCCCTTCAGAGGTTACAAGAGTTTGGATCCGCAAGCAGTAGATAAAGTTTTTGTGGGAGAACTGGGGCTCGCCTTAACAGCTATGGCTAGCAATCAGTCTAATCCCAAGCAAGTAGCACTGGAACAATACAAGTTCATTTCTCAAAGTTTGGATACTAGGAAGAGTTATGCCAGCCGGACATTGGAGGTGCTGAGAACCTCGAATAAGGTATAATCTTTTGTTTATGTTTTCATTTTTTGATGAAGTTTTATTTGCCTTAATTATTCCGTTGAGCCGAGGATCTTTCGGAAATAGCGTATCTACCTTCACAAGGTAGGGGTAAGGTTTCTGTACGCTTTACCCTCCCCAAACTCCACTTGTGGGATTACATTAGGTTTATTGTTATTATTGTTGATTTGCCTTAATTAATGAGCTAATTTGCTTCCCACACCCCTTTAGTATCATGTGTGCTAGCTACATAACTAGTTTGTTTTAAAGATTGCCTAGACTTTCAAAGTTAAATGTATTACTGGCAACCATCTCTTGAACAGCAATTTTCTGGTGTGCAATTTTATGATTCATATTTTGCAAAGAAAATATGCTAAGCTAAAACTTCTTTGTCTTTATACCATTCAAGTGCATGTATTTTCTCTTACGATCAACTATTTTGCAAGGAGGACCCTTCTGGACTAGAGGAGCAAAAGATAGCAAGGTGCTATTATGACATGAAGATACAACATGCACGACTAGTTTCAAATGCCTATAATGCTAGCATTGGTTTTGGTAAGCTTTCTGTCCATTTTTCATTATATGCAGGGGGGAAATTAATCTTTACATTAAGGTTGATATGTACATTTTATTGGTTGGAATGATCTGAATAAAAAGTAGTGCTAGTTGCAACTACTTAATAAAGCACAAAGGTAATCTGAGATGTGAAAAATTAAAGTAGCAAAACACTAGAATGCAATCATTGAGACTCTTAACCTTGAGTCGTGAAACCCATTCTGATTTAGCCTAAACTGGTCCCTCTACAGTTGACACAATTGGCATTCAGAAACTGAAACTATTTGTCGTAGCTTGGGAACCTCAATTCAGTAGGGTGGAAGCTTTAATTACTGAATTGCTCCCCAACGGTCTGTTACAGGTTCGTTTAGATCTGATTCTAAGTTATGTTTCACGAAGGATGCTGACATAATTTTATACGGATACTGCAGCAATAGAGTCAAAATTGAACTCTTTATGATTCAACCAAAGAGACAATTTTTTGAAGGGTTTGTTTTTCAACTTCACCATTCCTTTTGTAGGGGTCACATGAGTGATTAACAAGTAGTACTGTTTATTGGATGTGGTGTCTTTCTCGCTAGCTTCTGCTTGTGCTTCTTTGTCTCATAGGATTTAGTTTTACTCTTGGCTTTTACCGGGTTCTGTAGCTTACACATCCCACAGGCCACAAACTTGTCTTATCTTACATGTAAGTTTGTGCGAGCATGTTCAATAGGTTCTAGGATTTTTAAAATCTGCCGAGGAATTAGTGCATGTTGTGCATTCTTTCTTTTGTTTAATTTATTTTGAATTAAAAGTTGATAGAGTTTTTATCTCCAGATCTATAAAAAATTTCTCAAAGAGTTAGAAATAGTTCATCCCTGACGTATTTGGACTAAATGTTAATAGAATTTCTATCTCCAAATCTGTAACCACTTGCTCCCAGAGTGAACTATTAAAGAGCAGTTCATCCATTTATTCAGGCTAGACCGATCACAACTCCTTAGCAAAGGCATAAGACTGCTTAGTTAGTGATGACTGATGAGCTTGTTGATTGATATGAGAATGGATTAGATTTTAGCATTACAAGTATCTATGAGTTCTTAGCATATATGTGACCTTACTTAGCACAGTTTAATATCTTTTCATATCTTTTCATTATTTACTGAAGTCAAAAGGTGACCAAAAATCTATGAGTTCTCATTGAAGCTGGTTGCAGGCTAATGATAGTATTAACTAGTTGTTTCTGTGTTTGTCGTTGTAACTGACCTTCAATTGATATGTTACAATGCTGTCCGCATAAGTCGTGTTAACTGGAAAATGGTAAGGGCTTTCAATCGCGAAACCTTTTCTGATATAATGTTGACTTGGAATATGCTAAGGAGCAGATATATGCTGCTGCAACTTTCTTTTCTTTCAGAACACTCTGAACTCATAGCTGATATGACTTCTTATTGTCGAAGTCACCATTAAAGTTGTATACACAAAATGATACATATCTCTACATAGGCTAAACTGATCATATGTTTTCTTCTCTATGTGGCAAGTACTAACACTATTTAGAAATCATGAGCTTCTTGATCACTTTTAGATTCCATCCGGAGCTATTTTTGGGCTAAATTTTGGAGGCGAATTGTGGTTATTTATATTACACGAACTCAGTTATAGGTGAGTATCTGATATAAGCACATCTAATTGCTATCTAGTACATCAAAGTAAATAAAGAGTCCGTTCCGTGTAATCAGGTGGCTATATAGGTTTTCGCTTTATACTTAATTTGAGCCTAATTTACTTCAAGACATAGACTAGCCATCTTTCAACTGTCTGCAATACGATGAATAGCAGGATGTTAATAGATCCGACTGTTTTAGAAGCTTCACCAATGGTTCTCAGCTAAATGCAATTTTACATTGATGAGTTATTTAACACAACTTTCGCCATGCTCTTGTTCTTGTCCTTGTTATTACTCTTTTTTCCTTTAATGTCCGGTCATATGTGAAACATCAAAAGCTATTCATTTGAGAATAACCATTCTTTTGTTTATCTGCAGGGTCTTAGCGTGGCAAAATGATCTTGGTCAAGAATAGGTTCTGGTATTGATGTCCAACTATCTGTGCTGGGGACAATGTATCTCCCCGTAGAGTCCGTATGTATTTTGCAAATACGTGTCTTGAAAATTTGCTGTTGACTGTCATTTGATGCTAAGACTTGTCAGTGCTAGCTTGACGCTTTAACTACTTCCCTATTATATGGCTTAGCCTAAGTTCCTGGCATGAAGGTTTAAACTGTATTTTTTGAAATTTGTTTAACAAAATCTGTAAAACTAAACATAGAACCATGCATCTAAAAGAAGGCAAACTTTTAAAAGTTGTGTAGCTGCTGTTACTCTGGATTATAAATCAACAATTTCAGCTATAGTTTGTTTGTCTTTACTAAGGAATAGGTCTTGGAGAGTGTAAGGTCCTATATAGACGAGGATGGTTTTGCTGGTTAAAGACAAAATTGTCCTTAAAGTCCTTTAAAGTTAAAGAATATGGAGGACATTTTGTAAATGACTAATTTTCTTAAAAAATATGCAATGCATTTTAATTGTTAATACGGCACACCAAACAATGAATAAGAAATAATTTCTGCATAACTAATGCTTGCAATACTAATTATACATTATTTATCTTTGTATTACTAATACACTTTATTTAGCACTATTCTTATATACACTATCAGACGACCCCAGGGGACTATGCAGGGGAAGAGATTCAGTCCAGTAATAAAGCATCCAGTACTTCATATGGTAGTTCAAAGTAGGGGTAGAGATGACTTTCTAACTTCATTTTACTTGTTCAAAATGTTTCTTTGAGTTTATTGAATTTTGGTTACTCAATTTTCATGTTATTCGAATGGGTTGTCGGCATCTCAACCGGTGCTTATTTCTGATGAAAAAGATTATAAAAATGATTTGAAGCAATTGTAGATTTAGAGAGTAGGAAGATGACATAACAAATAGTCTTTGACTCTAGCATCTATTCTAGGAAACCCACACATAACTAAAATAAAAGTTGTCAAATTTGGCAATTAGCGGAAGGATTTGAGTTGAAACTCAGCTGTCATGGCTGAAATCCATGGAGCTCGGAGGCAGTGAAGAAGCTTTGAGAAGAGAGGATTTGGAATGGATTGAGAAAATAATCTCATTCACCAAGAAGGAAAAGAATGATAGTGCGCCTACATATAAAAGTTGTTGTACAACTGTCATTAGCTGAGCCACCACCTAACTAACACTAACTAACAAACTGACACTAACTAACAACTTAAGCGACTAGTTGCAGTAATAGTCATTCCTGACAAATGTGGCTACAAATTAAATACAATATAATCCTAATCTCAACACTCCCCCCTCCCCCCTCCCCTAGTTGGAAGGAAGGTACTCACTGCCAACTTGCGAAGCAAAGAGGAATGCTTGATGCCCGTCAATGACTTTGTAAGTATGTTTGTCAAATGTTCTTTTGTATGGACATAATGCAAGGAAATTAACTCTTCATTAGCTTGTCCCTAACGAGATGTCAATCCACTTCTATGTGCTTTGTTCGTTCATGAAATGCTGGATTTCTCGCAATATGCAAAGATGCTTGGTTGTCACAGTAGACTGGAATAGGAAGAATTAAAGGCACATTTAGTTCTTCAAGCAGTTTGGACAGCCAAACAAAATCTGGAACCACTTTTCTGGCAGATCTATACTCTGCTTCTGCAGAACTTAAGGACACAGTAGACTGTTTTCGATTCCAATTGATTGGACTGTCCCTAAGCAATACAACATAACCACTAACTGACTTCCTAGTCTCAGGGCAAGCTGCCCAATCTGAATCACAAAAAGCTCTCAGCCTGTAGTCTGCACTGTGCGATAAGAAGATCCCCAGACCAGGATCACCCTTTAAATATCTAAGTACATGCATAACATGTTTAAGGTTAGAGTCTTTAGGATTCTGCATGTATTGGCTGAGATGTTGAGCACAATAAGCAATGTCAAGTCTTGTGTTGGTGAGAAAGTTTAGTTTCCCCACTAGTTTTCTGTATTGAGTAGGGTCTGTTTAACCAAAGAATTAGACTCTTTTACTAAAGCTATTTTTAGGATGAACACGGGTTACTGATAATCAAGGAAATAGAGAAAAATGAATAATAGACAATATTGCAGAAATATAGAAAAGCAAAGTCAATTATATTCGAGAATCATATATCTTTACAAGCTGTATTCCCTTCCCTTATATAGGAGATTCCTTGATATAACGCACAACTCTTGCTATGGGTGCTCATTAATGACTAATTATGACATTAATGAGGCGTTACAAAGGATAACGATAATTGGGGTACCATTACATAACGTTCGAGTAATTAATTGTGGGTCCTTGAATCTGCCTGTAGCTTTGTCTAGATTCATTCTGACCGTGCCTCTTCCCTGTTTTGATCAGGTTGAGTTTCCCATGGCTGATAAGCTCGAGGGTTTATTGAATCGTGTCTCTTTGTTCCGTACCTCTTCAGGAAATCACATCTAGCTGTTGCATTCTCCTGTGTCCACGTAACTGGCTGAGTTGTCAAAAGCTGGCTTACGTGTGAAACTCTTTTTTTACCAATACAGATAGTCCCCCCACTTACCATATATTTATCGATTAATATTTGGTATGTGGATATTCATTTATGGCGGGAATATTTTGCCGTCACTTTTCCACGAAACATTGTATCCTTCTCTGCACCATAGGCGTCGTTTGTCACTTCCATTTAATGCTCATACCACGTGTCCTTTTCAGATTGGTTCTGCATTTACTCGGCACCTTTTAGGGATTTTTACGGATGCGTCAGTCCCGAAGTGACATCTCCAATTATGACTTTTCATCATTATTTTTATTTTTTTCATGTTTGATGGTTGTCCTCAAGTATAAATACCTTCCTTATTTTCTTTGCTTCCACGAAACACTTTCTAACTTTGTCTTTTGTAAAGAACTTTCTTCTTGCCTTTGTAAACATATCTTCTTCAAACCTTCCTCGGGGAGTAATAGATATTGAAAATTTAACGTTGTCTTCTGCTCCGACTAGGATTCAGAGGGGTGGTAGACTTAGAAGTCTAGGATCCACTCCTTCGAGGGGCTTCTCTTCTTCTCAGATAGTTCCCTCTCCTTCCACTAGATCTCTAGTTTCTCCGAGGTTTAGGGTTTCTCGGTATTTATCCAGAGGTAGAGGTGAACGCCTTCGTGAACCTGGAGTTGATGAAATTGTCCCTGCTGAGTTTGTTTTTGCTAGAGATAATCAAGTTCTTGTAGACCAATCTTCTTCCCTTGAGAGTGTCGAAAGGTATCCAACCCTTATAACTGAGGGTCA
>ML305042.1:0-96629 GCA_005239505.1 Nicotiana paniculata
ATGATGTAGCAGACTCAACCGACACTCACTTCAATTGTTCTCACATGTCAGCAGTAGAACAAGAATATTTTGCAGTAAAAGAAACTCAAAAATACAGCAACTTGACTTCCAAAAAACAAACAGGAACCAAAATTCTTTTCCACAGTGGTTGGTCAGTAAAACAAAACTCGATGCTTCATGCTTGCACTCAAATCTTGACCTAGCAAAACTCTAACACTTAACTCCATAAATTATTTTAATATAGGTCTATTTAAGTTCATGTTGACATATTATCACAAGCATTCACAAAACCAAGCCAGAAGTCATCAACTTTATTCAGATAGAAAATGAATACAACAATGTTGAAACATATCTATTTAAAGCAAGAGGTCAATATGACGAGCCAGATAAAAGCTCGAAACGATCTAAAATGGAGCTTCAAACAGAAAACGAGCAACAGAACCAGCAAGATCGAAAAGGAGATCTACAGCTCCAATTCCTAATTGAGCTTAAATAACAAAAGTCAAGAGCCTAAAACAGGTTGAAGACAACGACGATTTGGAGCTCAGCTACATATTGAAAGGAGAACATCAACGAAAGCAATGAATCCACAAACATGAAACAAATCAACACTGGAATTTCAGACCTCAAACCCAGCTCCAACTTAAACTTTAATCAAATTTCCTTTTGAGAACCAGAAATCAAGAGAAGGAATAAATACATTTGTGCTTTTTTTTTTTTGGACGTTTTCTGAAGAAAAGTAGACTAAAAAAATGGCCCGAAGAGAGTGACCTAAAAAAAAACCTAGAAATTTACTCTACTAAATTTTCTGTAGATTTTTCTCCGATTTTTTTTCTCTCTCTCCTTTTTCCTCCCTTTACAAGAGAAGAACTTACCTTATATATAACCTCAAAATTTCTCGAAGCTTCTGCCTCGGATCCGAAAAATTCCCTCGTTGTGAACGATTTTAGGGACAAATGGAAGGTATGGATCGATTTCCATCCATCCACGGCTCCCATTCATCCACCAAATTGCTCAATAGTACAGAAATCGTGCAAATTCGAAGGGAATATTCTTCTTTTTTTTTTTGTCAGAAATCCGTTGGATTAAAGTGATGTGGAGAGAAGGGGCCCGCTTGAGTGAACTCGCCTGAGTTTCAGGCGAGTTGAGGTTGGCTCAGAGGAAAGAGACGATGAATAGTAACGGGTAGCGCCGCTTCTGTGATTTGTTAGGGTTAGGGTTCAAATGGGAGGGGGGTGGTGGTTATAAAGAGGGTTTTATATGAAAAGAAACGGGGCGGGTCGGTTTGGTGGATCTTCTGGGTTTGGGCTGGTTTCCTCTTGGGCTGGGCGGATTTTGGTAAAGAATTGGGCCTGATTACTGGCCCAAGTCCAATTTTAACCTTAACAACCTTCTCTTCTTTTTATGCTTTTGCAGAATTAGCCACTTTAGAGTCAAATTTAATTTAAATCTATTTCTTTGTTAGCCTATGTATTTATTTTATCTAATGATGGACCAGTGCAACTAATTAATTAATTAACCTACGAATGCAATTTTGATTTTTAGAAGATGCATTTAATAATGTAACTAAATCCTAAAAATGAAGTTTAAAATCTAACATGCTAATTAAATCAAGATTCGAACATTTTTCAATGATTTTTATTTTATTTTATGATTTTAGAATTATTAAACATGCATGAAATGCAACTAAATAAAGAAAAGTTCCTAATTATTAAAACTATTTTTGATTATTTTAGGAGTAATTTTCTTGTAGGGCAAAAATTGGGTGTTCACAATCTTATATAAAGTTTTTGATCGGCTTAATTACTCACATGAGACTGCTCGTAATGACTTTGGTTAAACTGTTTTAATATATTATCCTTTTGAACCCAAAAAAATTGGTTAAATTGTTTTAATATATTAACCTTTTAAGATATAAAATGAAAGGAAAAAAGAAGGGTTCTTCCTTATTTAAAGTACTAATTAACTCTCCCATTGATGTAAGTCCTTAACTCATTATAACCTTATCTAGTGTCTGAGGGGTGCATACCTTCCAAATAAAACACTTTTTTGCATTTAATTGTTTCATTGTCCAAAATAAAGAGATGCTAATTTTGGACTTGACTGTTGACAAGGTTCAGTTTGAATTCTAAATCAAAACGTAAGACAATATTCTCTGCTCGGACGAAGTGTGCAATTTCTTTCTAAAGTTTATAATGCAGTTAAATCAAGTATGAACCACCCATGCTTAAACAAATCTTTCATCAAATCCTTTCAAACTTGACCACAACACACACACACACAATATGAGCTTTGTTTTTTCATTTTATCCTTAGCTCTTCTGAAAAAATTAATTATAACTACACAAATGAAGAGACTCCAATTTACAGTAAAGAAATCAGGCTTATCACCTAATTAACAAATCTACAGTTCAGCCTAACCTCTTGTCCACCACCACTGATACTACTCATCTTGATCATAGAATTGGCAAATGCTTTAAAGAACTCATCTTGGGAGTTGGCATACTTTGGAACTAATGCTTTGGTTCTTGAAGAAGTGAGCAAAGCTTCATCTGAAGAAAAAAGACTTTTGCCCTGCATTAGTAATTTGTAGTAGGCGTTGTCGAATAAAGTTGTAGAATCCATGGTAGCTCCAGCATTCTTGACTTTGTTGTGCATGGGGCAAACATTCTGCAAACTGGCTGCAAATGATGCTTGTAATGTTGGATCAATAGTGTGACTATTGTCGAAGTTGTGGATTCTATTTTGGAAGGAAGAACAATGAGAGAATCCGAGAGTGTGTCCTCCTGTAATTAGTGTAAAACAAGAAATATCTTGAATCATTTCATTAGCTAGCATGATAAAATTCCACTAAATAAAGCACATGCAATGGATACAGAGGTTTCATATGTCCAACGTCCGACTAGTTTAGGATTGAGACATATTAATTAGTTGACTAAAGTGTAGTTTGTTTACCTGAAAGTGCAACCAAATCATCCAACGAAAGGCCTCTCTTAGAGAAACTCTGTTTCAGTTGAGAAATGTTGAAGGTCGGAGCTGGTAATTGTCGCGCTTCAATGGCCTTTGAGATTCTACCATCTTTTCTTCCTTTTGGCACATCCCAAGCAGGACCTCCCCACTAAAATTTTCAAAGTATATGTGTTAGTCTTTAAAGCCAAAACTATATGAGTTAAAATCTTCAAACGGACTAGTACTCAAAAAAGAACATATATGGAGTAATATGTGTGTGTGTTAGGGTTATCCTGGAAGAAAATAACACTATTTTTTCATATTTCCTTTTTGAACAAAAACTCATGTTACGTCGCACTATTACTCTATCTTATTTGCAAGGGGGTAAATTGTAGTTGAAGTAAAACTTACAAGAGCAACAGCATCTCTAGCAGCAAGAGCCACAATATCAGCACAAGAGACAACTCCAGGACACATATCCTCAATTTTTTTTAGCAATGTCAATTACGTAGAACGCATGCAATGAAATATTAACTGGTCCATCTTTCTCTGCTTTGTTGTTTCTTGTCGAATTCAGCAGCACACACCCGTCACAACCCTTTCATATACATATAATAAGTATATATACCGCAATAATATAAGTTACTAAAGAAAATATGTAACCAGTGCAAAATAAAGAAGATGATAAGTGCTAATATATAATCCATATAGCAAGAAGAGTAGAAGCTTACTCGATCTGATGAAACAATCGTGGAATTGCAATCCTTAAAAGCGCGGCTGGAACTGTTTTGTCATTCAACATAGCTTTGTTGACAACGTTGGTGATGGTTGATTCGGCCATGGGGCATGTCTGATCATAGTAATCGAAGCTAAGGGCGATCACCACAGGTTGCAGAGAAGTTGAAAAGAGAACAATAACAGAAACTAAAAGCAATAAGAGGGCTACGCAATGTCATCATAATGATTGAAATTTTCTGAACTTGTGCTCAATCTAGACTTGGCAATTGATTGTGAGAGCTAACGAGCTAAGTACGATAGGTATTTAAATGGTAGGGACTGATCGTGAGAGAGAGCGCAAAAGACTACAAGGAGAGTTGTTATAGGGGATTGGATATGTTCGTTAGTAAGTTTAATTTGTTGAGCTACAACACTACTAGGGAAATGAAACAGGAGTTGTTTAAGAATTAGCCCATTTTTACTAGCAAATGTATTGTCAATCAGTTCATTCTAATTAATTATTGTGTACTTATACCAAGAAATAAATAGTTTTAAAAAAACAGACAGAATAAGTTGGTTATAACAAGATTAACCACAACCTTAAACTTAAGCGTTATTTTTAGGTTTGATTAGCACTTGTAAAGTGCGTTTTTCTGAGGTAATTAAGCAAACCGACCAAACTTTTTCCACTTTGAGGAATGTTATTGTTGCATTGATGGACCAGTTGAACCAATAAAGGGAAGTCCATTTATTAAAGTAGCCGAAATTGTGGCTGAGGGTATTATTCAAGATTTGTAATTTATCTTCTCTCTTTTGCTTATGACAAAGTAAAAGAGAAACGAATTAAGGTCATCAAAGAATTTATTTGAATTTCGAGTATGTTCATCTAGATATTTTACCAAAATGAGATTTACTGTTGTAAAATCTGAGCACATGAAAGTCACCAAAATTACAAACAAACACAACGGGAGGGTAGATAGTACGTAGACGTTACCCGTAAAGTGAATGTAAAGAGGTTGTTTCCAGTAGATCCTCGAAAGGAAAAAAAAAAATGAAAAAAGATCGACAGTCACCAAAATTACAAAACCGAGAATTCTTAGCTGCGGCAGAATGTTTTTGCTACATAAAAATCTAAAGCAACTTCTACTAGTACCTAACTATATTAAAAGGCACAAGTCACTGTACAAGTATTTTAGCAGCCAAAAGAGGGACACTTAGTACAATATGTATAATGCAAATATGGGAAACCAGAGCAATTTTACACGTACTACTACTACATGGCAGAAAATACAGTAGGGCAATTGGTACAATATGTATAACATGAAAACTATCATATTGAAAAGTTACAAATATAAAGAACATCCATGTATTCAGCTTCAAGATTGCAGCTGAGGCAAAACGTCTTATTGATCTTCTACTACAGAGAAATGCCAGTAGTCTACATACAAAGAAATAAGTATTTGAACAACTCCTGTTACACCAACTTTGGACAGGAGTTTATGGGCTTATTTACCTCTAGCTCCTCAACAATCAAGACTCCAGAAAACAAAAAAAAAGAAAAGCAAAGGTCAGGGTAGGGTAGGGCTGCTTTCGTTAAAATGTAAGCACACCACCGCCTGTAAATCCAACAACTCTAAAATCCTTTTCTTTACGAGAACTGAGTTGGGCTTGAGAATGTTTGCCCAAATCGCCAATTAGCTGGGACAATGTTTAAGAATGTTTTTGTGACACCATCTGTTGTAGTGACCCTAAAGGAAAGTGATTGTCCATTGAGATAAGTGTTGGACTGAAAATTGGCTCCCCAGTTGTTAGACATTGTCATCCAGTTTGTACTTGAGCCTTTGATTTGAACAGACCGAACTGATCCAGCCCCTCCTACATTGCTTACCAATACTAGCTCAAAATAGTCCCTTCCATTTATTGTGAATCTAACTCCACCACGTTTCTTGCATGGAACCCTGCACCACAACAAAAGAAACTTTGTCAAATTTACTTGCCTAAAAAGTTAGTATTAACTGCCAAGAATCTTATTCATAGTTGATGAGCTATAATAAGTAATTTATTTAAGTCATTGAATGAGCAAGTGCACATGTTTTTTGTAGGATTTAGCTTATATACACATGCATTGGAAAAGAACTTTTACGCTATCAGTATTTTAACATGTTATAGCAGGTAACCTGTCTTATTTTCCAGATGGCTAAGGAGTATCATTTAGGTGATAAGATAGTGCAAAAACTTTTATACAATTTGAGTGTATAGAAGCTAAAGTAATTTTTAAGTACTACTATTGCTTGTTGAACCCTGTGGAATGCGTAATATAATTCAAGCCAAGAACCTTGAATCCTAAGTAAAACTATTTTCTTTAAGAATATATTACTCTACCTTTGGTAGAATACAGGAATAATGCCACCTCTGTAAACGCCAATCTTTTCCCAAGCAGGTTGAGCCATATCGAAATGTTGTCGAGGAGGGTTACACCAGCCTCCATTGTCACTAGGAAGTGCATAATTTGGTGGGCAAAAGTTCGTAGCAGTGATGGTAACAGATACTCCCTTCTTGCACCATCGCGGTTCTGCGTAGAAATCACAGATGATCTTGTAGCATTGCCCACAAGATCCTCCACTGTTGAATAGGGCAGTGCTCAATGCTGCACTTCTAGTTCCATACCCTGTCGAATACAAGTTGCCATATCCACAAGCACCCCCTGTCGCACGTTACGCAAAAATAGTCAAACTATATTCATATAGTCGAACTGAACTAGTTTGAGGTTATACGTACATAGTTGATATGGTAAAGGTTGAGTAGTTTGTTTGGAAAAAATTGGTACTTACCCATTGTGCCAGAAGCATCAGCACCACCATAAAAGGTGGCATGAGCTCTCATCCATCCAGAAGCTGTGAAAGCATTTGCATTGAAGAAAAGACTAAAGAAACCTATTATAAAACCCAGTGCAAGACTGCCACATTTGGCCATTTCCTTTGTATATGCAAGGTAACAGAAGTAGAAATAAGATTGAGGAAATGGAATTAAATGTATGAATGGGTTTACCAAGAAAAGTAGCTGCTACTTAAATAGGTGTGCAGATTGTTTAATGTAAAAATATTTTATATTGAAAATGAATTCTCTCTGCAGAATTAAATCAATTATTCCCACGTTCGTTACCTTTCCCTCAAAGTCCACACTGTTTTCCCAACAGATAAGCCGTGAATTAATCAGTTCTGTTATTGAAACAAAAGACTAGCATATCATTTGCAACATAAAATATACTTTTTCCCTTGAATTTGTAGGCAAACTCACATGCCTTTGCTTTGACCTTACGTTGTTTAATTTAGTCCCATCACTTTCATCTATTAGCACATGCATGCTGGTGAATTCTTTTTTACTTGTCTTCCAAGTCTAATAATATGCAATTCTTGTACCTTATACTATGTGCTCATTCTTTTCTATATCCGAATATATGACTTGCACCTAAAATTTGTCTTGTTTTTCAGAGTTTAATTTCTTGAAATAGCTAATGTACGGAAATGTTGTACCATGATCATGTTCTTGGGAACCGTACCTTACCCGCTTCCTGAGATAATTTTTTCTAACTTTATTATTATTATTATTATTATCATTATATATAGGGGAAAAGGGAAGGGATTATAAAGTGAAAATCGAATCCTCACCAACTACATGTAATTTAAGTAGCCAATCGATTGGAGTACTAAGATTCTCCACTTTTCTGAGATAGATGAAGGAGGTTTTGCGAAACTAAAAAAAAAAAAAAAATAATCTTTGGCAGTACTATAAACAAGGAATTCAAGAAATGCTGCAATAGCACTGCTAAAGTTGAACTCACGATCTAAAATATTTTTGGACCTCCTTTGCTATTACGCTTGAAACTGAATTACTTTGTATTATAATGGGATTAAACAATCAAAATATATTCAAGAAAAAAAAACCTATGCATAGTATATATGATTTTGTGACAAAGCGGATCGGATTCGATTGCAACTTCTTCAGCCAATGTGGTTCCTCCATAAAGGGAGGATGTGGGGAAAGGACTGAAGGTCTAGGTCTCGAATTCCTTCTAGTGTTTGATTCTAGTCATTTGGTCGAGCTGAAATCATTTCTTACGTCTGAGCTCGCAAATAGTTTTGTATTACAAAAAATGATGGGCTTCAAAGTATGGAGGTCATAAATTTTACTATAATTGGTTCATTTTTACATTATTTGGTTTAGTCAAATAAATTTTCTGGATATGACGCACTCTCATATGCAATATAATTCTACTTATCGACGTCAAAACAAAAGTAAACGTACTCAAATTCATTTATCAAATAAATGAACTTGATATTCGGTCATAATTGGTTGGTTGATGATATTCCTTTGATGATTGATGCCATGTTGTTTCCTTAAATCATGGTATGCGTAGAAAAAAGAGGAAGAGAGAGGTGTCTTTATTCTTTGGTCTTCAGATTATATAGTAATAGAATAATAGTATCGTCAAACAAGTACAGAACTAATCATCTTTACGTACGTAACATCTGCTCATGCATTCTCTCCACCGTCAAGCAAGTTAATTATTCAGAAGTTAATTTACTCTTACATAGATGCGGCTAAATGTACGTTAATCGTATTGTTTTAACCTGTTTGCGTGTGCATGTTACGAGACTTAATTACGGGTATTGAAATGCATATCTTAACTCTATATATGTTTATTTTTGGCCTCTATATATATGGTTTAATTATTCCGAGACACTGGATTTTGCCGAAGCAGCTAACAATTTTTTAACCCGTATATAACCGCTAATAAAGAATTTATGCAGAATGCTTCCAAATTAAGGATAGAATATATAGAACAGCAAAGCAAAAGAGTTGACCGTACAAAGTCATTTTAACAACTGCCAACTAAACCAATCAATTAGAAGATACTCCACTATATATTAACTAGTAAATGCCTATCATTAGAAAACCTGATGCGCTTAAGCTTTCACAGTCTTATGTTTTGATGATCTAACAAACTTCTTGTCTGGAACCAGATAAAGGACCTGATGCATACTTGATACAATTATTCAGCAATAGACTTAAGATAATATGAGCAGTGTGACTTCGGATACACAAGAACCAATTCAGGGGCCTGATCCCTTGGTGTTTCCCTGACAGAAGTACAAAGTCAATTCTACAGCTGGAAAGTAACTGCTGAAAGTGACTGCCTGCAACCGTGCACACTATAGTGCAGAAACAGTGCAACAGTCACTTCCCAATGGGAAAATAAGAGTCTTGTACCAACCAAGTATGGACATCATCCTTGTGATGCCATTGAAATATAATAACATGGAGTAGGGCAACAAATATTCAGTTGAGCATTTAGTGATATTCTCTCAAGCATTGGAGATCTCATCTAGCATTGAAGTCACAAGTGTGTCAAGAACAAGAAGACAACTCCACTACAAACCAGTTCCATTATGAGTTTATGTGTGTCCTTAGTTGAGTTATAATCTTGTATTAGTTCTTCATTGTAACTCCTATCTTGCTTTCTTAGAAGCTCTGTTTTAGGAAACTAAAAAACATGAACCCTATGAGTTTGTGTTGTGACTGGAGTTAGTCATAGGTTGAAGTCTTTGTAATAGAGTCATTACAAAGTGGCTTGTAGTAGTTGTATTACAAGTTAGTGAGGTTGAAGTCTTTGTAATAGAGTCATTACAAAGTGACTTATAACAGTGAAGTTATAAGTTAGTGAAGTTGAAATCCTACCAGTGTAGGTCGTGGTTTTTGTCCCCGTGAGTTGGGATTTTTCCACGTAAAAATCCTGTGTCTTATTTACATACTGTCTCAGTAGTTATCATCGAGGGAAATGATATAGGACCAGGTCTCTATATAGTTTGGTGGACTCGTATAAACTATCAATTGGTATCAGAGCGAGTTCTTTCTAAAAGGTTAACACCTAGAGAGGATCTCAATGGCTGCTCCACCAAACTTTGAGGAAGGACAATCAACCTACAGGACTCCTAGATTCAATGGTCAGTACTACGGTTGGTGGAAGACTCGTATGCATGATTTTATAATGGCGAAAGACTCCGAGCTATGTGATGTCATTTGTGATGGTTCACATGTTCCAGTGAAGAAGGTGGGAGAATCTGAAGTGATGGTGCCGAAAACCATGAAGGAATACAGCGACATTGACAGAAAAGCTGTTGATAAGGATGCCTTGACCATAGAGTTAGGAGATGCTGAACAATCTAGAGATGATCTGGTGGTCTGTGTGGTTGATTTGAAGGAAACCATAGATAATCTTGAAAAGGAAAAAGAAGCTGAAATATCAATAACGTAGAAAATGAGAGAGATGACCTTATGCTAGTGGTTGTTGACTTAAAGGAAACTGTAGAAAACCTTAGCAAAGAAAAGAATACCCTAGTAGAAAAGGTAGCAGCTACTGAGCAAGATAGGGATAATTTTTTGGTGGTAATTGCATACCTAGAGGAAACAATTGAGGGACTTAAATCAGAACATAGGCCTGTAAGCATTGACAAAGGGAAGGAAGTAGCTAGTGAGACACACATTAAACTTGAAAAAGAATTAAATGATGTGAAAACTAGTCTATGTGGTGAACTTGAGAAAAATAGGCAACTTCAAGCAGAATTGGAGAAAGTAAAAAATGATCTTGAGAAATATCTTAAGTGGACTTGGTCCTCAGATGTTGTTACTGCCATGTACTTCATTAATGGTGGAAACATGCAGGGAATAGGGTTCCAAAGGAGAAAATTCCGTACAACCCTCACAGCAAGTACATCACTGTACCTGACAACTGACTTTGTACCCACTGTGGGAACAATGGGCACTTCAAGAAAAATTGCCAGGCCAGGGTTCAATTTGTTTAGAAAAATAAAGTGTTTGCCGAAAAAGTGATTACTAAAAAGGGACCAGGTGCCACTCGCAAAAATCGTGTCTTATCTGCATGGACTAGAAAAGCTCTTATTCACCCTTTTCCTCATTATAAGGGACCCAAACTAGTATGGGTTCCTAAATCTAACCGTTGACTTATATGTGTAGGGAACAGTGAGAGGAAGCAGACTACAGTGGATCATGGACAGTGGATGCTCAAAACACATGACTGGGAACACCATGGGTTTCCTCTCACTAAAAGCCTTGCAAAGAGGGAATGTATCTTTTGGAAATGGAAAAAAAAGGTACATTCTAAGTGTCGGAAAGGTTGGAAAGTCTGTTTCACACTCAATTGAGAACGTGTACTATGTGGATGGTCTGAAGTACAGTCTCTTGAGTGTCTCTAGAACTGTGATAGAGGGACAAAGTAGAGTTCTTGTCGAAAGTGTGCACAGTTACTAATCTGGTAACTGGTGAAGTGGTTCTAGTACCCAAAAGGTACAAGAACATCTACGTTGCTGATTTTGAATCTCTGCAAGCTGGTGATATGAGCTGCCTGAAGGCAGTTGATGATGATGAAGAACTGTGGCATAGAAGATTAGGGCATGCAAGCTTTTCACTTATGAATAAAATGATATAAAAGGACCTGGTTCATGGTCTTCCAAATTCAAGGTTCAAGGAGAACAGAGTGTGTGGTGCATGTGCTAGAGTAAAACACGTGAAATCATCCTTTAAGCCTGTAACGACCCGGTAGGTCGTTTTGAGAGTTAGCGACCCGATCCCCTAATAACTATTTTCCCCATGTCTATTTCTAGTTTTGGGACTTTTTGGAACATTGAGTGGTGAAATTCGGAGAGTTTTTGAACACATAGTCCTTATATGTGAGTTTAAGCTTTAGAAATTGGACCATAGTTGGAACTGTGGGAGGACGGGTCCGGAATGGGATTCCGTCTACTTCGTTAGCTCAGTTGGGTTATTTCGGAGTTAGGAGCGTGTCTGGAATGTTCTTTCGAGGTCTGTAGTAGATTTAGGCTTGAAATGACGAAGGTTAGAATTTCGGCGATTTTGGCCGATAGGTGGAATTTTGATATCGGGCTCGGAACGGAATTCCGAGAGTGGCTTTAGGTCCATTGTATCAGTTGTGACTTATGTGTAAAATTTGAGGTCATTCGGACTAGTTTTGATGTGTTTCGGCATCAGTTGTAAATTTTGGAAATTTCATAAGTTCTTAGGCTTGAATCCATGTATAATTGGTGATTTTGGTGTTATGTGATGTATTTTGGAGGCTCGACTAAGTTTGGGTAAGGTATTAGGACTGGTTGGTAAGTTTAGTTGAGGTCCCAGGGGCCTCGGGGATGTTTCGGATGCTCAACGGGTGATTTTCGAACTTGGAGAACAGCTGAACCCTTTCTGGTTCTGGTGTCTCGCACCTGCGATGGACTTTCCGCAGGTGCAGACATGCAGGTGCGGAAGAGGGGCTCGCAGGTGCGGATTTGGTCAAGTCAACCAGTCTCGCAGGTGCGGAGCCGTAGATGCAGCCAATTGACTGCAGGTGCGTCCCCAGGAATTTTAGTGGGTTTTCGCACATGCGATGGAATTTCTGCAGGTGCGGGACCGCAGGTGCGGTCCAAGGGGCGTAGGTGCAGAAAGCACTAGGCAGTTATATCAGATTCGAGGGCTTGAATTTCATAACTTCTAAAAATCATTTGGAGCTCGGGTGTAGGCGATTTGGAGTGAGTTTTGTTGAAAAGCTTCATAGGTAACAATTCCTAACCCTATTCCCTTTGTATATCATTAATCTATGGCATTTCTTCCATGATTAAGGGATTTAGGTGAAAAATCATGCAAATGGGAAGAAGTTTCCCTAATTAGAAAATCTGAGAATTTAATAGGATTTTGTCATCGGTTTTCGATGATTCTTGTTTGAGTGAGTTCGTCAGTGAATGGGTGTTCTAAATTTGTAACTTTCACTCGATTCCGAGACGTGGGCCTAGGGGACTTTTTGGGCGATTTTCCTAAATTCGCGTATTAACCTCGAACTTATTAGCTATTTTGATTCCTTAAAGTGATATTTACATTATGCAATCGAATTGAATGGATTTGGGCCATTCAAAGTCAGATACTCGTGGCAAAAGCGTGGTTTCGAGTTGAGTAGCGCAGTCGAGGTAAGTGGCTTGCCTAATTCTGTGTTGGGGACTTCCCCTAGGCTATTTTTAATACTGTTTTATGTTGATTGGGCACCGTGTGCGTGAGGTGACGAGTACGTACACGAGCCATTTTTGCTAAAAATCCATTCATCCCTCTGTGACTTAAATCATTTCACTCCTATTTCACTGATTCATGTATCAACTATGTAGTTTAGATTAGGAAATAACATGCCTACCTGTCTTACTTGAATTTTCCCTAGTTATTACTATATGTACTTGTTTAACCAAAGAATTAGACCCTTTGACTAAAGCTTATTTTTAATATTAATACGGGTTACTGATAATCAAGATAATGGGAAAAATGAATAATAAACAATATTGCAGAAATAAAAGATCGATGTTGATTGTGTTCGAGAATCAGATGCCTTTACAAGATGTATTCCCCTCCCTTATATAGGAGATTCTTATAACGTACGGTTCTTGCTATGGTTACTCATTAATGACTAATTATGACATTAATGAGGCGTTACAAGGGATAACGGTAATTGGGGTTCAGTTACATAACGTTCGAGTAATCAATTGTGGGTCCCTGAATCTGCTCGTAGCTTTGTCTAGATTCATTCTGACCGTGCCTCTCTTCTGTTTTGATCAAGTTGAGTTTCCCGTGGCTGATAAGTTCGTGGGTTTACTGAACCGTGCCTCTTTGTACTGTATCTCTTCAAGGAGTCACGTCCAGCTATCGCGTTTTCTTTTGTCTACGTGACTAGCTGAGTTGTCAAAAGCTGGATTACGTGTGAAACTCTTTTTTTACCAATACAGATAGTCCCCCTACTTACCATATATTTAACGATTAATATTTGGTAAATGGATATTCATTTATGGCGGGAATATTTTGCCGCCGCTTTTCCTTGAATCATTGTATCCTTCTCTGCACCATAGGCGTCATTTGTCACTTCCATTTAATGCTCATACCACGTGTCCTTTTTGGATTGGTTCTGCATTTACTCAGCACTTTTTAGGGCTTTTTGTGGCTGTGAAAGTCCCGAAGTGACATCTTCAATTATGACTTTTCATCATTATTTTCCTTTTTCTTCATGTTTGACGGTTGTCTTCAAGTATAAAATCATGTTTTCTTTTCTTTGCTTCCACGAAACACTTTTCTAACTTTGTCTTTTGTAAAGAACTTTCTTCTTTGCCTTTGTAAACATGTCTTATTCAAACCAACCTCAAAGAGTAATAGATATTGAAAGTTTAGCGCCTTCTTCTGCTCCGACTAGGAGTCGGAGGGGTGGTAGAATCAGAAGTCTAGGATCCACTCCTTCGAGGGGCTCTTCTTCTTCTCAAGTAGTTCCTTCTACTTCCACTAGATCTCCAGTTTCTCCGAAATTTAGGGTTTCTCGGTCTTTGTCTAGAGGTAGAGGCGAACGCCTTTGTGAACCTGGAGTCGATGAAATTGTCCCTGCTGAGTTTGTTTTCGTTAGGGATAGTCAAGTTCTTGTAGATCAATCTTCTTCTCTTGATAGTTTAGAAAGATATCCAACCCTTATAACTGAGGGTCAGATTTCCCTTGTTCGTAGGGAATGCTTTTGGAAATCTGACTTTCCTGTCTATATTCTGAATAGTAATCAAAGAATAACGTCTTACAATATGGAATATTCTTTTGTTTATACGTATCCTTTCACTTTAGGGTTTAGACCCCCCATTGACCCAATTATAATTGAGTTTTGCCATTTTTTCAATATCTGCTTAGGATAAGTTGGCCCGCTTGTGTGACGAGTTGTCGCATGCCTTAGGAGTTTGGCTTCTTTAGCCTCGGTTCCTTTTACCTTCAACCATCTTACCTCTACTCGCCTACCTTATTTCGTGAAGGTGTTTTTACTCTGACTGCTAGAAGCAAAAGAGTGTTGGTAAACCTGGAGATGATAAGGATAGGGGTTGGTACCTCCTGTATGTTGCTGTTCCCACTGTTGGTTTAGTGGGTGAAGAAAATCTTCCCTTACCTGAGAAGTGGAATCGCGCACGTGAGTATGCTTTAGCTTGCATTTACTTTTTCTTGTTTTGACTTGAGATGTTTTATTTAACACCGTATCTGCTTATTTTCCTTTTCTCAGCAATCACGAATACTGTTGAGAATGTCTCCGGTATTCGTGATTGGGTAGAAAAACTGTTATATGTTGCTTCTTCAGAAGAAAGATCTTGGAAGTACCTAGCTGGGAGTTATGGTTGGCAAGTAAAGACCCACGGTAAGTGAAGCTTTTGTTCTTGCTTCTTTCCTTACTTGAGCCTCTTTTTTTTTGTCGTTTAACTTTTTTCCCTTTTTTATAGGATTCTCTGCTCGTGGGGTGTCTGCATCCTCTATCCCGAAGATGTCCTTGGCTCAAGACCTGGAAATTATTTTTGGTTCATCTTCCTCGAAGAGGAATATTAGTGAGTCTCGTTCCATAGAGGAAGAGGAAGAGGGTGCTTAGTGCACATGCCACGGAGAAGGCGAATGGTCTTAGATGATGAGCCTACTGCCTCGACCTTGCCTCCCGTGTCTGTGATTGAGCCCCCTGTCTTTGATGATGTTTCGCATTCTCCTATTCATGGTGGTATTGATCTTGCTCCTAAGGACGTCCTTTTGTCTGCTGTCTTTCCAGCTTCTTTGAGAGAAGCTGTTTCGTCTATTCCTTTGGCTATCTCAATTTTTGTTGTTGCTTTGCCTGTAACTTCTTCAACTCTTCAACTTTCTGTGTCTTCTTCTTTTCCTGTGGCTTCTCCAGCTCCTCAACCTTCCGTGCTTGTTGCTATTCCATCTCTGCCTGCTTCCATGCCTTTCGTTAGGGAAGTAGGGTCTTCCAGCAGAGAGATGCGGCAAGTGGTAATAGAGGTTCCAGCTGAGGGAAACCTTTTCAAGAAGACGGTTGAGCCTGAAGTGTGGCTCAAGCCTTTGATAGGTCCCGCTGAGAAAGAAAAGCTAGCTAGCCACAGTGCTTTTACATGGGCCAATGAGGTCGTGCATACCTCTTTGAAGGTATGGTGTACGTTATCCTCTTTCACTCTCGTATATGAAATTTACCATATCTGACTGGTTTATTTCTTGTAGATTAACCTTATAGGCATGGAGCTTATGAAGAGGATTTAAAACACAGACCAAGAGACAAGAGAGTTGCAGGAAGAAGTTGATAATTGGAAAGAACAATATGATAGCCTAAGGATTGTCATGGACGCTTTAGAAGAGGAAAAGAGTACCTTGAAGCGGCAGATGAGACTTATGGCAGCAGAACTAGCAGTGGAGCGGGCTTCTTGCAGTCAAGCTAACAAAGATAAGAGTGTTCTGGAGTCTTCGTTCGCGGAGCAGCTATCCCGTGCCTCAGAGGAGATTAGATACTTGAAGAACTTGCTGGGGCAGAAGGAAGAATACTCAGGCGAGCTCGTGCAATCACTCACTCATACTCAACAAGATCTTCGAAGGGCTTTAGAAAAAGCTCAAACTTTAGAGGAGTCGATTGTTCCATTAAGGGTCGCTCATGAAGCTGCGGAGGCGGAGAAGGACGGGTGAGGGCTGAGCTTCAACTGTGGGCACAAGATTATGAAGATTTGGAAGAGGTGGCTGCTGTCGATGTGAGCTGGGCGTATATGAATTTTCGCCTTGACACATTGATGGAAATAAGTCAAGAGAGTTTTGACCTTAGTGCTGAAATAACCAAGACTAAGGAAGCCATGGAGAAGGCTCAACAGGTTCATAACGTCTCTTCACCTGATGGTGAGATTCCAACCGCTCATGCCTCTTCATCCTCAGTTGCTCCCGCTCCTTCTGCATTTGAAGTCAACCCCTCTCTTGAAAAGATCTAGTTGGTTTATCCCTTTTTTCTTTTTCTTTGTATCAAATTGTGGTTAACCCCAGTCCCATCGGGGGTAAATTTGGATTTCCTTTAAGTCCCTAAATGACAACTTAGGGGAACCACAATGTAAATATAAAAATCTTATACGGCTAAGTATAAGTTAATACTTAGTTTTAACCGTTTTTAAGATATGAATGTTAGTTCGACTTTTGTTGAGTTTCTGTTTCACTCTTTAAGTCTTTTGCATGCTTTATTTTTCGAGGTTTTAGTTTTACCTTCGAGTTTTGCATGTGGAATGCTTTAGACTACTCGTACCTTTTTTATAATAGGCACGGTGTCATATTAAATGTGTGCCTTTTTGTAATAGGCATAGTTTATGGAAGAGGGCCCTTTATAATTGACATGAAGAAGACGTCTCAACTTCATGATAATGCAATAGAGTGATAGGAATTTTACACATGTTTAAGAATGTTTCCAAGGAAAGTTTTTTGTTTGAACTTCCATGACATTTTACATGTGTTTGGTTATCGTCTAAAACTCATGTTTGCAACTGTTTTTGTTTAACAGATTTGATATACTCTTGTATTTCGTAACTGTTTTTCATAGGTAATAGTTTTTCGATATTAATACAAGGAAATAACTGTTTTTACTAGTAACAGTTCTTATAAAGATTGGGGGTTTTACCCGCAACTGTTTTAGAAACAGTTTTCTAATAAGTACGAGGGAAATGTTTTCTTATTCGTAACTGTTTTTATTTGATAACAGTTTTTTGAATGAATACAAGGATTTAGATCTTTCATCCATAAATGTTTTATTCGAGAACAGTTTTTTGAGTGAGTATATTGATGATGATCTTTTACCCCTAACTATTTTTGTTACAACAGTTTTGAAAAGATGTACATTTCTTTCTCGTGACTAACATTTTGCCTTTCAACCTGAATATGTTTGAAGGTTTTTGCTTTTTGCATTAGGCTTTGTATTTGGATGGCTCTTTTGATTTCTTTCGATTCTGCTCGTGTCACTTGTCTCATTGGGTAGATGGTTCTTTAGGCTCGAGCTTTTGACTTTCTGATAGTCTTCTTTGCTTCGTCTTAGCCTTCCATACTGTATAGTCCCCCAAGTGTTTGAGCTTTGAAGAATAAAATCTCGAACACTTAATTATTCCTTCCTTGTGGTCCTTTTCCTGAAAAGGAAAAACATTACTGACTCGAAGGTATATAGTTTTTTAGATGATGACTGCTTAACCCTTTTTAAAATGTCCATCAGAAAGTGTAACCCTAGAGGGAATTGTGTTATTTCCTCGTGTCTTTGCAGGTCTAATATCATCATCTGGTGATGGGTTAGCTTTATTCCTATCATCTAAAAAAGTTAGTAAATTTTTAAATGTTCAAAATAAAATCGAACGTGTGATACCTGACGGTGGGTATTTTTTTCTTTTTAGAA
The DNA here is from genome assembly GCA_005239505.1 of Nicotiana paniculata. Taxonomy (NCBI): domain Eukaryota; kingdom Viridiplantae; phylum Streptophyta; class Magnoliopsida; order Solanales; family Solanaceae; genus Nicotiana; species Nicotiana paniculata. The sequence goes on from ML305042.1 coordinate 17,947, forward strand.
GTAATACTTCTTCAGATGGATGTCGTTCTAACTTGTTGATAGAACTCTGCCGTCCATAGCTTCCAACTCATAGGCTCCTTTCCCAGCTATGCCTCGGATTTTGTAAGGTCCTTCCCAGTTTGGATTTAGCTTTCCTGCACCTGCTTCTTTTGTTGATTGAAAGACTTTTTTGAGGACGAAGTCCCCAATTTTAAAGTACCTGATATGATCTTTACGGTTGTAATAACGCTCTATGGTTTGTTTTTGAGCTGCCATCCGTATTAATGTTGCTTCTCTCTGTGGTTCGAGCAGGTCCAGGTTGGTCCTTAATTCATCGTTGTTTTCACCTTCCATTGCTGTTGAGAACCTTATGCTTGGCTCGCCAATATCTACTGATATTAAGGCTTCTGAGCCATAAACAAGTGCGAACGGAGTTTCTCTCGTGGCGATTTTTGAAGTTGTTTTGTATGCCCATAGTACCGCTGGTAACTCATCAGGCCAGTTTCCTTTGGCTTTATCCAGCCGCTTTTTTATATTGTTGATGATAACCTTATTCGTTGACTCAGTTTGACCATTAGCCACAGGGTGGTACGGCGTTGAGGTGATTCACTTGATTTGCCAACTTTCAAAGAATTCTGTGATTTGCGAGCCTATGAATTGTGGGCCATTATCACACACGATCTCCTTCGGTATCCAAAGTGACATATTACATTTCACCATAAGAAGCTCTTAAATTCCTTTTCTCGCATTTGTTTGAACGCTTCTGCCTCTACCCATTTTGTAAAATAGTCGGTTGAGGAGCCAGTAGCTATATTGGATAGACAGGTCAGAAAGCTCAGGTCAAAGGATATTGCGTCAGTAAAATTTCAGTGGAGGGGTCAGCTGGTCGAGGAGGCGACTTGGGAGACCGAGCAGGATATGCGCAATCAACACCCTCATCTTTTCACAGCTTCAGGTATGTCTCTATACTCGTTCGAGGAAGAACAATTTTTTTAAGAGGGGGAGAATGTAACGACCCGGTAGGTCGTTTTGAGAGTTAGTGCCCCGATCCCCTAATAACTGTTTTCCCCATGTCTATTTCTGCTTTTGGGACTTGTTGGAAAATTGAGTGGTGAAATTCGGATTTTGGACACATAGTCCTTATATGTGAGTTTAAGCTTTAGAAGTGGGGCCGTAGTTGGAACACTTGGAGGATGGGTCCGGAATGGGATTTCGTCGACTCCGTTAGATCTGTTGGGTGATTTCGGATTTAGGAGCGTGTCCGGAATGTGCTTTCGAGGTCTATAGTAGATTTAAGCTTGAGATGACGAAGGTTAGAATTTCAGCGATTTCGGACGATAGGTGGAATTTTGATATCGGGATCGGAACGGAATTCCGAGAGTGTCTGTAGGTTCGTAGTATCACTTGTGACCTGTGTGTAAAATTTGAGGTCATTCGGACTAGTTTTGATGTGTTTCGGCATCGGTTGTAGATTTTGGAAATTTCATAAGTTCTTAGGCTTGAATCCATGTATAATTGGTGATTTTGGTGTTATGTGATGTGTTTTGGAGGATCGACTAAGTTTGGGTAAGGTATTAGGACTGGTTGGTAAGTTTGGTTGAGGTCCCCGGGGCCTCAGGGATGTTTTGGATGCTCAACGGGTGATTTTCGACTTGGAGAACAGCTGAACCATTTCTGGTTCTGGTGTCTCGCACATGCGATGGATTTTCCGTAGGTGCGGACACGCAGGTGCGGACGTGCAGGTGCGGAAGAAGGACTCGCAGGTGCAGACTTGGTCAATTCAACCAATCTCGCAGGTGCGGTTGAGATTCCGGAGGTGCGGAGCCGCAGATGCGGTCAATTGACCGCAGGTGTGGCCCCAGTCCTTTTAGTGGGTTTTCTCACCTGCGATGGAATTTTCGCAGGTGGGGTCCAAGGGGCGCAGGTGCGGAAATCGCTGGGCAGTTATATCAGATTTGAGGGCTTGAATTTTATAACTTCTAAAAATCATTTCGAGCTCGGGTGTAGGCGATTTGGAGTGAATTTTGTGGAAAAGCTTCATTGGTAACAATTCCTAACCCTATTACATTTGTATATCATTAATCTATGGCCATTTCTTCCATGCAATTAAGGGATTTAGGTGAAAAATCATGCAAATGGGAAGAAGTTTCCCTAATTAGAAAATCCGAGAATTTAATAGGATTTTGTCTTCGGTTTTCGATGATTCTTGTTTGAGTGAGTTCGTGAGTGAATGGATGTTCTAAATTTGTAACTTTCACTCGATTCCTAGACGTGGCCCCGTGGGACTTTTTGGGCGATTTTCCTAAATTCACATATTAGCCTCGAACTTATTAGCTATTTTGATTCCTTAAAGTGATATTTACATTATGCAATCGAATTGAATAGATTTGGGCCATTCGGAGTCGGATACTCGTGGCAAGAGCGTGGTTTCGAGTTGAGTAGCGCAGTCGAGGTAAATGGCTTGCCTAACTCTGTGTTGGGGACTTCCCCTAGGCTATTTTTAATACTGTTTTATGTTGATGGGGCGCCGTGTGCGTGAGGTGACGAGTACATACATGGGCCATTATTTCTAAAACTCCATTCATCCCTCCGTGACTTATATCATTTCACTCCTATTTCATCGATTGATGTATCGACTATGTAGTTTAGATTTGGAAATAACATGCCTACCTGCCTTACTTCAATTTCCCTAGTTATTACTATATGTACCATGTTTAGGTAGTTTTATCCATATCTTTGCGTATGATTTTCCTCAACTATTTTAAATAAAAATTGTATCATGTATTTGCACTGCACTGCATATTTTAATTGGGACTACAGACGAGATTTCGGGAGCTTTCCCCTGCACTGCATTTCATATTTAAATTGGGACTACGTACGAGATTTCGGGAGCTTTCCCCCTTTACTGCTTAGCATATTTAAATTGGGAATACATACGAGATTCCGGGAGCTTTCCCCCTGTACTACATTGCATACTTGTTACTGTGATATATGATGTGCTGAGCCGAGGGCTCCCTGTTACTATTTCCTTTTTGCTCATTGTTTCTACTGATTTGCCTCAGCTTATTATATCTCTTTGTTTCATTTTTATACTGTTTTTTTTGTTTACTATAAAAATCCGGTAGAGCCTTAACCTGACTTCGTCACTACTTGACTGGGGTTAGGCTTTGCACTTACTGGGTACCAATTTGTGGTGTACTCATGCCCTTTTCTGCACATGTTTTTCGTGTGCAGAACTAGGTACCCGCGCTCAGTTCCGTGGCTAGGGGTCCGAGTAGCAGCTTTTTAGGAGATCGAAAGGTAATTCTGCCGCGTTCGCAGAGTCCTTCGAGTAACCTTCCACTCCAGATTTAGATATATTTCTTTTTCATGTAAATTCCCTCTCGTTGTATAGAGCTATTTTGATACAGAGCTTGTGACTAAAGTGATATTCCGGGTTTTGGGAAAAGTTGTATTTTGTATGCGCCAAGTGGGCGATGTTTTCATTGTAGACTCACTTATTTCGTCTTTATTTCTATTGCTTTTATTTAATATGTGTTTCCGCAATTAGGATTACCTAGTCGTAGAAACTAGGTGCCGTCACGATGCCTTCGGAGGGGAAATCGGGTCGTGATAAAGCCAAAGAAGGATGTTAGCACATCAAAACCACTCGAACTCCTTCATATAGATCTATGTGGTCCTATGATATTACCAAGCAGAGGTGGAAAGAGATATATCTTTGTAATTCTAGATGACTATTCAAGGTTCACTTGGTCACTATTTCTTAGAGCAAAAGATGAGACATTCGAAGTATTTGTGGCCTTTGTCAAGAAAATCCAAGTGAAGATGGAATTGAAGGTAGCCTGCATCAGATTTGACCATGGGATAGAATTCAACAATGCCAAGTTTGATGAGTTTTGCAATGAAAATGTGATTACTCACAACTTCTCAGCCCCAAGGACTCCACAGCAAAATGGAGTCGTCGAAAGGAAGAACAGAACTCTAGAAGACATGGCACAGACAATGCTTATTGACAGTGGAATTGGCAAAAATTTCTGGGCAGAGGCAATTAACACTGCTACTTGGTGAACAGGTACATGATCAGATCTATCCTGAACAAAACCCCTTATGAGCTACTCAATGGAGGAAAGCCAAAGATAACTCATCTGAGAAGCTTTTGATGCAAATGTTATGTCCTAAACAACGGAAAGGATCAGCTTGGGAAGTTTGATACAAAGAGTGACGAAGGAATCTTTCTGGGATATTTCTCTTAAAGAAAAGCGTACAAAGTCTACAACAAAAGGACTCAGTGTGTGGAAGAAAGTGTTCATGTGATATTCAATGAGACACCCTCTTCTGACAAGGGAAGAAGCAAGGACGATCAAGACAATGAACCACTATTGGTTCTTGGGGAGATCACTGATGTTTCAAATGGAAAAGCTGATATGATGAGTCAGATGAAGGAAGCAGGTGAAAACAATACAACCTCCTCTTCCACTTCTAAAGAGGAACTTGGTACCCAAATAACTGCCACTGAAGCTGAAGAAAGAGTTGTAGATGTAGTTCAAAGCACTCCACAGGTAGCAGAACAAGGAGTGCAGGGGAACCACTCTGATTTACCCAGTTCCTCTACCAATCAGACTCCAGTCTCAAATTGGAAACACAAAAACTCCCATCCACTTGATAATATAATCATCCCTTGATTCAGGAGTCCAGACAAGATCAAAAACCAGAAATTCCCTAGCCTTCTCAACCTTTCTATCCCAAATGGAACCCAAAAATATCAAGGAAGCCTTGAAGAATGTAGACTGGATCACGCCTATGCAAGAGGAGCTGCATCAATTTGAAATAAACAAGGTATGTCACCTGGTACCTAGACCCTCAGACAAAACCATCATAGGGACCAGGTGGGTATTCAGGAACAAGCTGGATGAACATGGAATCACTACAATAAACAAAGCAAGGCTTGTTGTTCAAGGCTACAATCAGGAGGAAGGGATTGATTATGACGAGACCTTTGCCCTAGTTGCTCGCATGGAAGCCATTAGGATCCTCATTGCCTTTGAATCCCATATGGAATTCACCCTGTTCCAAATGGATGTGAAGAGTGCCTTTTTTGAATGGTTATCTTGAGGAAGAGGTTTATGTCAAGCAACATCTAGGATTTGAATGTCATGAACATCCTGAGTATGTGTTCAAATTAGATAAAGCACTCTACGGATTGAAGCAGGCCCCTTGAGCCTGGTATGAGAGGCTATCCAAGTTTCTCTTAGAAAATTTTCACAAGAGGAAAGATTGGCAACACTATGTTTTTGAAGAAACGGGGAAGGAACTTGCTCATTGTTCAGGTTTATGTACATGACATCATAAATGGGGCAACGATAGATTCACTGTGTGAAAATTCTCTAAACTCATAGGAAGTGAGTTTGAAATGAGTATGATGGGGGAACTGAACTTCTTCCTGGGTCTTCAAGTAAAGCAGTCCACAAGGGGAACATGTATAAGTCAGCAGAAATACATCAAAGAACTTCTGAAGAGGTTTGATATGGAAGCATCAAAGGTGATCTATCCCCCTAGTGCTACTGCTACTAAGCTGGACATGGATGATTCTAGATCACCTGTGAACCAAACAATGTATCGAGGAATCATTGGATCTCTGTTCTATCTTACTGCCAGCAGGGCAGGCATTGTATTTAGTGTAGGTCTGTGTGCAAGGTTCCAATCAAATCCTAAGGAATCTCACCTGAAGGCTGCTAAGAGAATCTTGAGATATCTCAAGGGCACACAGGACCTGGTTCTGTATTACCCCTCAGGTGACAATTTCAATCTTATTGTCCATGCTGATGCTGACTATGCAGGTTACCTGGTGGACAGAAAAAGAACATCTGGAATGGCTCATTTCCTAGTATCATGTCTAATCTCATGGAGTACAAGGAAGCAAAACTCAGTAGCTCTCTCAACAGCTGAATCAGAATATATTGCTGCAGCTTCATGCTGTTCTCAGCTACTGTGGATCAAACAACAATTGGAGTACTTTGGAGTATACATTGACTGTGTACCGCTTCTATGTGATAACACCAGTGCTCTCAACATGGAAAAGAACCCAGTTCAACACAAGAGAACCAAGCACATTGATGTTCAACATCATTTTCTCAGAGACAAAGTGGAAAATGGGCTTATCTGTATGAGGTTCTGCTGCAGTGAAGATCAAATTGCAGATATATTTACCAAATCTCTAAGCAAGGAACACTGGGAGAGGAATAGGATGGCACTGGGGTTAATCAAACCTAATTGAGAACCTGATTCTTCTCCTGTGGCTATGAAAGTCACACTCAGGTAAAATTAGCTAAAGTATTTTCTGACCAAGCCTAACTCACATATATACCATTGCAGGTAGACACACATGATGATTATAGAAGCTAAAGGTATAGTGTTGAGCTACAAAAGAGAGTTGCAAAAATATTTTTGACAAAAACAGGTCAGGAACCCGGTTCCTGTACCACAGGTTAGTAGTACTAAGCTTTTCTCATGCATATCTCAAAAAACAACAAAATTAATTCAACTGCCACATCATCTGACTTTTTAGAACCTATATATCATGTCATGTCTTTCAAATCCTTTCACCTTTACTGCACGTTACGTATTTCCACAAACCTGCTGCCGTTTAAAAAACCCTTTCGAACTAGTTCCTTCTCCCTTCTCATCATTAACTCCTCCCTCCATAAATCCTCTCACTTGCAAAGTTCTGAACACTCACCTCTAATTGTATCTCCACATTCTCTCAGAACTCTCAAACCCTTCCTTCACCATGGCCGATGAACAATCTCCCCCCACTCTTTCCAACAACACTATTATCACCTCCTTAACTACCTTAGAGTCACCACCGAAAAGTTTCTCCTCTACTACCCCAGATACAAATGTGTCCACACCTGTTTCTTCTTCATATCCTGTCTACCTTATACCTCCATCCAACACTTGCTCTCTCCCCAGTGGTGAGACACCCGACGTCCCTGATGCTAACCCTGTTTCTCTTCCTCCTTCTGATCAAAACAAGGGGGAATTGGAAAGTGTCACCCTTCAAGACTCAGGGGTTTCTGAGGAAGATCCTGATCAGTACTTGAACACCTCCATCATGGACTCAGTGACTCCTATGAACATCTCCATCATGGACTCAGTGACTCCCATGGAGTCCTCAGAAAAAGAAACATCAGAAAATATCATGGCTATCGCTGCTGAAAGCCTTACGAGTGAAGAACCATCTCTTCCGCCTGAATCTCAGGGGGAAGAAACTCCATTTTTGGGGGATGAAGGAACCACATTACTCTTTGAATCTCCAGTTCATGAAAAAGACTCTGAAAGACCTGATGAAGAATCTATGTCTCCTCTTAAGGAAACAAGTCAGGAGCCTGGTTTCCACACTAAGACATTGGAGTCCATTCCACCTATTGAGGTACCATTTGACGATGATGATGAGGATGACATGGTTCTTAGCGCTCGATTCAAGATAAGAAAGCAAACAGTCACTTCTAAGTCCTCTTCCAAGCGACTAACGACTAGGTTGCAGAAGAAGGAGGCTTTAGAATCTGCTTTGCAAAAAAGTAAAAGAAGCAGTAAGAAAAAGAAGAAGAGATTGATGAAACAGGGAGAAGTTGTGGTTGATAAAACATTCCAGTGGTTGAGGTTGATGAGTATGTTGTAGAGGAACCTAGTTCCTTAGTGAAAAGGTCTACGAAGGTACATAAGTCTGTGGTTGGTGCTTCCAAGGAAGCTGTTGAAAGACAAAGTGGAAAATCTGTGAAGAGTGGTGGTCAGTCTAGGAAGGTTGTGGATGAAGGAGATCTGTCTGAAGGTGATACTTTGGTTACTTCGAGTCGGAAAGGAAAGTCTGTTGAAAAGTCTAGAAAATGAAAGGGGGAAACTGTGGGAGGACCTAGTTCAATGAAGACAATACCAAGTGACACTGGACTTGGACAGGAGAGATTGAGGACGCAGAAAGTCTTGTGGGGTCGCATGTTTGACCCAGAAATCTCTGAGATGGCCGGAATGAGGCAGGTTTTTTAAATGGTTGGATTTCAACAATGGGGTCATCTGTTTAAGGAGGATGTGCCTAAGGTATATGAAGATGAAGTGCAGAAGTTCTATGCAAACCCTCTTCACTGTTACAGGGGACTAGATTTGTGTGCTAGTAAATGAAGTTGACATGGTGCTTGATGCTTCTGTGTTAGGAAAAATTCTCCAAGTTCCGTGTGAAGGGATGACCTCAGTCAAAGGTGCTTGTGGATCCAACTTTAGGTGCGCTATTGTGAAGGAGCAGTCTATCCATCATGGGGAACGGGTTCACAAGAAGGCTCTGCTTCCTATATATCATCTCCTCTTTGAATTGGTCAACAAAGTTCTTCTAACCCGTGTTGAGAGGAGGTCTATAACTTCCAAGTCTGATATGTACCTTATGGAGGCTCTTGATGAGTATAAAACCATAAATCTGCCGACAATTATGATAGAACACATGCAGAAGGTGGTGAACTTTCAGGATGGAAATCATGGGTTTCCATATGGATTTCTTCTCACATGGGTATTCCAGTTCTTCAAAGTACCTTTGGACAATCCAAGAGTAGGAACTCGCAAGCAAACCTTCTCCAAAATAACTCTGGAAGAATGTGAGTGCGTAGAAAAGGTTTGGGGGAACACTTCGACGATTTCTCAGCTGATCAATGCTCAAAATGCCACTATTGAAGAAATCAAAAGGTTGAAGGCTAGGAATTCCATACGGGAAACTCAGCTCAGTCAAGCTATTGAAGCATCTGGGTCTGTAAATTCTTCCAATGAAAAAGTTGCTCGCTTGAATAAGGAAAATGCTGAGCTTTGGCAACAGGTGGAGAACATGAGGGAGAAACTACTTGAGGAACAGATGTCTGCTAATGCACGCATGGACCTTTTTCTCAAAACCATTGTTGCCTCCTCCTCCTCCAAACCTTCCTCTTCTAGTGCCCCCTAGGATCCTCTCAGTGACCAGTCTTGTGTTTTGATGCATGTGGCTGTTTTTTTTTTTATGGTATGCTGGATCTCACTATTACTGCTCCCGTTGTATCAGTCCAAATTAATCTTTGATGTAATAGCAAAGACTTCTGCTTTTTAAAATTATTATCAATGAAACAACTCTCTTTTTGATAGTACAATGCTTGTTTTCCTTCTGCTTCTCTTTTCTATCATGTTGTGTGCATACATGTGGCATGAGTTAGCCGTGTTAGACTTCTTTATGCTTTTTTGCCTGCTTGTGTATTTTTAATGATGCCAAAAGGAGGAAGATATAGAAGTATATAGAAGTAAACTTGAAAATTGAAGCAGGTGATTAAGGGGGAAGCATAGAGTCAGGGGGAACATATGAGGTTACTGGTACTTTATCTGGTTAAGTCAAGCTCTATAAACAATTATCAATTTTAAAAGATTGTCATCATCAAAAAGGGGAAAATTGATGGGCTTAAGGTTTCACAGTCTTATGTTTTGATGATCTAACAAACTCCTTGTCTAGAACCAGATAAAAGACCTGATGCATACTTGGTACAATTATTCAACAATGGACTTAAGATAATATGAGCAGTGTGACTTCGGATACACAAGAACCAATTCAGGGACCTGATCCCTTGGTGTTTCCCTGACAGAAGTACAAAGTCAATTCTATAGCTGGAAATTAACTGCAGAAAGTGACTGCCTGCAACTGTGCACGCTACAGTGCAGAAATAGTGCAGCAGTCACTTCCCATTGGAAAGAGCCTTGTACTACCAAGTATGGACATCATCCTTGTGATGTCATTGAAGTATAATAACATGGAGTAGGGCAACAAATATTCAGTTGAGCATTTAGTGATATTCTCTCAAGCATTGAAGATCTCATCTAGCATTGAAGTCACAAGTGTGTCAAGAAAAAGAAGACAACTCCACTACGGACCAATTCTATTATGAGTTTATGTGTGTCCTTAGTTGAGTTGTAATCTTGTATTAGTTCTTCATTGTAACTCCTATCTTGCTTTCTTAGAAGCTTTGTTTTAGGAAACTCAAAACATAAACCCTCTGAGTTTGTGTTGTGACTAGAGTTAGTCATAGGTTGAAGTCTTTGTAACTAGTGAGTGACAAAGTGAATTGTAGTAGTTGTATTACAAGTTAGTGAGGTTGAAGTCTTTGTAATAGAGTCATTACAAAGTGACTTGTAACAATGAAGTTACAAGTTAGTGAAGTTGAAATCCTACCAGTGTAGGTCGTGGTTTTTGTCCCTTTGAGTTGGGATTTTTCCACGTAAAAATCCTATGTCTTATTTACATACTGTCTCAGTAGTTAGCACTGAGGGAACTGATATAGGACCAGGTCTCTATATAGTTTGGTGGACTCGTATAAACTATCAAAACCATACGATGTTAATTAAACTTGGAATGGTTCAAGGCCTTATAGTACGCTTGATTTCATTTGCATAAGTGCATCAAGAATGATGAGATTAATAAAAAAATGTAATTATAGGGTATGTTTGGTAGGAAGAAAAATATTTTCCGAATATTTTTTTATATTCACCAATTAAACATGATAAAATAAATGATATCACTCATTTCCCTACCGACGCAACAAATACAACTTCTCTAAAGCATTAATTAAGACAATCATTTATTTACTGGTGCTTTCTCATCATGAGTAATTACGTAGTCGATCGCCTATAGATCAACGTCTCAATATTCTCAAAGCCCCGAATTCTCTTTCATTTAACTCCTTCCTGAATATTCATAAGCAAAAAGTAAATAGGATGGAACATGCATGGAACCTAATTATCTTCTAGCTAGGCCAAATGTGGATTGGACATATCCAACCCTATACAAAAAAACGCATGCATATGCTTTGTGCATCTATGGATCGTCTTAAACGCAGATTCAAGATTTAAATTTAATCGATTTAACGTTTAATCTTAATTTTTAGTATTTAATTCATTGTACCGCTAAAATAATGTACGGGTTGAAATTTGATATTTGTTGAGATTTTAGTAGTGTAAAATAAAAAAATAAATTTTTTTTATATATATACGTGGAATCCAAGATGGGGCCGAGGAACTAACGCAGCCACTCTGCTTGTCACCGAAAAATTTATGTATAATGCTATAAAAGCAAAACAATGAATATTGACCACTATTTGTGTAAAGATCCCATTTTACTTAATGTATGTTTTTCTGCTTAATTTAATCCCTGTAATAGCAGTCTGGTTTTCCTTCTTTTGCTTTTTCTATGCTCCAGTAAGGTATTGGTATGTGTTCAATTGCATCTTGCTGCGGATTTTGTTGATGTTTTGCTCTTTTGATGTTTTATATTTAGATGCATTTTCAGTAATTTTATTGGATTTATGAGGTTGGAATCTCAAATTGGCTATTGAGACCATAGAATTGAACGATTGAGGCTTCAATTGTGATTTCCTTGTTTGATTCGACTTGATCCTAGGTCCATGTTTGTAGTTCTGGCCAAAACCCTAACTTCAAGTCACAAATTTATTTTAAGAATTTTGAGTCTCTGAGTATTTTCAATTGGTAATGTGGTTATGCAGGAACGGTTAAATTGATTTTGAATTTCGGAATTTATGATTAATATGAACTGGCTATATGTCATTTCCTGAATTTAATGTCTGCTCTACTATTTTTGCAATGTTTAATTTTAAATTCTATTCTTACTCCATTGCTCTTGCTTGCCGTACATTGATCCAACATCTGGTGGTTGTTGTTGGTGGTTGGTGTTATTTGTATATCATGCCCTTTTACAATTTTAAATTTAAGAACATAATTTTTTTTAGATCTCTTACGTGTAAAAATAAATCTCATTATAAAAAAAAGAAATAGGGTCATAAAACTAAAAACAATTTTGTAGATATCACCAACTATGTAATCTCTTTCTTTTGCCAATATCGCCCATTAAAACATACAACAACAAAATACCCAGTATTATTCCACACCATGAGATCAGAGAGGGTAGTGTGTACGCATAACTTACCCCTACCTTGTGATGATAGAGATATTGTTTCTAATAGACCTTCGGCTCAGGCATTAAAGCATACCATGGTAATTATCTTTAGTTTAGCACATCATATAGGTTCTTCAGTGTAGGTCTCTTTAGACTATTGCCTGCTACTTTTATTTTGATAAATTACTGGTTGTACGTAGCACAAATTGCTTCATCTTCATTGGATTTCCTTCCATCTTTTCATCGTCTGAGATTCAGTTTGACGGCACACATTATTTTGTACACTGGACAAATAAAGAAAACCATACATAAAAAAACGAAAGACGACCCACAAAGAGAAACAGTCTCATTTCATCTTCTGTGGACAAGGCTGTGTTAATAATGGGAAGTATGCATTTCCATCTTTTCTTCTTATGCCAGTAGCATTGCCAAAAAAAAAAAAAAAAAAAAAAAAAAAAAAAAAAAAAAAAAAGGACATGGCTGCTTTTGGTAAAATATCTAAGCACACCACTGCCTATGAACACAAGAAGTCTAAAATTCTTTTCCTTGAGCTTTTGCTTTATGAGAACTGAGTTGGGCTTGAGAATGTCTGCCCAAATCGCCAATTGGCTGGAACGATGTTTAAGAATGTTTTTGTGACACCATCTGTTGCAGTGACCCTAAAGGACAGGGATTGTCCATTGAGATAAGTGTTGGATTGAAAATTGGCTCCCCAGTTGTTAGACATTGTCATCCAGTTTGTACTTGAGCCTTTGATTTGAACAGATCGAACTGATCCAGCTCCTCCTACATTGCTTACCAACACTAGCTCAAAATTGTCCCTTCCATTGATTGTGAATCTAACTCCACCATGCTTTTTGCAAGGAACCCTGCTCCACAAAACAAAAAACACCCACTTTGTCAAATTCAACTACTTCCCTTAATAACTTCGTATTAACTGCCAAGAATCTTGTCCATAGTCGGAGCTCATAAGTTATTTAAGCCATTGAATGAGCAAGTGAACGTAATTTAACTTGTAAAGAGTAGAAAAAGAATTTTATTTGTAGCTGGACATGCCTGATTTTCTAACTATTCCACCTTTATGGACCGTAACATGTATATGTGATTCGAATGTCCATGTATAGAAGTTAGACTCATCTTTAGTATTGTTATTGTTCAAGCAAGAAACTTAAATCCAAGCAAAACTATTTTTCAGTGAAAGCTTTACTCTACCTTTGGTAGATTACAGGAACAATGCCACCTCTGTAAATGGCAATCTTTTCCCAAGCAGGTTGAGCCATATCAAAATGTTGACGAGGGGGGTTACACCAGCCTCCGTTGTCACTAGGAAGGGCATAATTTGGTGGACAAAAGTTTGTAGCAGTGATGGTGACAGATACTCCTTTCTTGCACCATCGTGGTTCTGCTTTGTAATCACAGATGATCTTGTAGCATTGCCCACAAGATCCTCCACTGTTGAACAGAGCAGTGCTCAATGCTGCACTTCTTGTTCCATACCCTGTCGAATACAAGTTGCCGTATCCACAAGCACCCCCTGTCGCACATTACACAAAAATAGTCAACTTAGTTGACCTGAACTAGTTTGAGGTTTTACGTACATAGTTGATAAGGTAAAGGTTTAGTAGTTTTTGGAAAAAATTGGTACTTACCCATTGTGCCAGAAGCATCAGCCCCACCATAAAAGGTGGCATGAGCTCTCATCCATCCTGAAGCTGTGAAAGCATTTGCATTAAAGAAAATGCTAAAGAAACCTATTATGAAAACCAGTGCTAGAATGCCACATTTGGCCATTTCCTTTGTAGAAGCAAGTAGCAGAAAATGGAATTGGGATGAGTTTCTAATAATTTGATGGGTTAACCAAGAAAAGTAGCTGCTACTTAAATATAGGAGCTCAGTTTTGTTTAATGCAGCCACCTCACATGCAATCACTGCAAGTGGGGGTGAGGTGGCTGAGAGAAAAACAATTTGTTTTCTATACTGAAATTGAATTATCCCTATCAGCTGAGAACCTCATTCAATTATTCCCACGTTCGTCACCTTTCCCTCAAAGTCCACATTGTTTTCCCAATAGATAAGCCGTGAATCGTTCAATATTTCATCTCAATTCTATTATGAAACTTAAAGACTAGCATCTCACTTGCGACATAAAATATAATTTTTGCCTTGAATTTGTATGCAAACTCACATGCCTTTGCTTTGACTTTACATTCTCTAATTAGTCCCATCATTCTCGTATTAATGCACATGCATGTTAGTGAAGTCCTTTTTACTTGTCTTTCAAGTCTAATAATACTATGTGCTCATTCTTTTCTCTATCACATATGACTTATACCTTAGCAACAAAGATTACCAAAGATGTGACCCGTTTTTCATAGTTTCCGGAGAAAGTTAAGTGTACGGAATCGGTCTCACATGTTGTACCGTGGTAATGTTGTTGGAAGATTACCACCTTAATTACTTTAATTTCCTTTTTTAGGCATGCACGTAGGAAGGGGTGGAGCTAGGTGCGCAGAAGGGGTTCAGTCAAACCCGCTTTGCCGAAAATTACACTGTATTAGTAAGGTTAGTTTATATATATATATATATATATATATATATATAGAGTAAAGAAGATAAATATGAAAGATCACCATTAATGTATGGAGTAACGAAAATAGATATGAATCACCATTAATGACTATCAGCTCTGTCTTATTGATTCCATGACCTTTATTACAAAGAAAATCATTAGCATGACCTTCAACCCTTTTTTACAAAATGCCTTTTTCCTTCTCTTCTACCAGGAGAGAGAGAGAGAGAAGTACCCTTTCCATCGAATTCCCCAGTATATATACGAGCCCTTTCTATTTATCCAGCGGTCTTTAACCTGTATACTGTGATTGTTCATTGGTACTTTAGGTCGACCTCCCTGGGCGCCGCAGTATACACTGCATCACAAAGGCCTTCTAGTGAATCAACCTCGGCCATGACCATGGCATGCATCATTACGGCCTTTCGTGTACATAATCACGGCTTAACCGCTTTCTTATCATCGAATCTTGAGATTGTTCTCATGTGGTCAGATTTCGACCCATACAAATAGACCCTCAGCCTATGGTGGTCGGCCTTAGGCGAGCACGATAGGAGGACTTTGTCAATATTGCCATAGAAATCTGACTGATTTGGTCGAGTAGTGAGCATTTCCCTGAGGGGTAGTGATGTGACGTTCTAGGTGAGTTGCCATGCCAGTGTGTCAGTTGGAATGACATTAAATTCGTTAGGTGTCATTATGGCGCACGTTTGCTGAGCGTCACATCGTTTCTTGTGCCCCTCCCGTTACTTTTTGAAAAAGGCGGCGCTTCATTTCTTTAAACCGGTGCTTCTATTTTTATAAATAGGGGACTTTCATTCGGGTATAGTATTACTCGAATTGTTTTGAGGAAAATATCTGAAAGCACTTGCTCTTTCTCCCTTGTTCGTACTTCTTAAAACGAAGGCATCCTCTGTGACTGTCGTATCTCTTTCTCTACATCCCCGATCTCTGCATTTATTCGAAATGGCTAGTACTTCTTCTAATCCTCACCCGATTGTTAATGCTCCGGTGACGGAAAATATCGCTTCTTCCCTCGACGAGGGAGTGAGTTTAACGGAAGATGAGAGTTTTACGACGGTAGATGAGGTGGTGCCTCGCCGGGGGAAGCCACGAAATGAATTTAATCATGCCGCTGAAGAGGAGCCTGCGCCGGTGCTCTCTATAATGGATGTTGCGGCACTCGCTGCATTCAAAATCAAGTGGAGGATTCCCGAACATATCGAACTTGTCCCGACGAAAAGTGATATAGTTCACTTGCATCGCCTAGGGTACTACGCTTTCTACGCGTACCCTCTCATTATTGGGTATACGCTCCCTTTTCCCTCATTGGCGGCAGACTTCTGCCGTTTCTACGAGGTGTGCCCGGCCCAGCTCACCCCTTACATATACCAAATCTTTTTGATGCTCAACAAGTACGCGGAGGTGGCTGGCCGTGGAGTTTCCCTTCAACATATGATGCATCTCTTCGTTCCCAGCTTTCAAAGGGGCACTATGTTGCACCTCCGCCATCGGGGTACTAAGAGCCTAGTGGTTGGAATGGACGATAAGACTAATCGCGTTTTTGGGAGATTTTCTTCTACGTCCGCACGGAACATTTGGCGTCCGATTCCGCCAGGTTTCCTGAGACGTGGAATTTTTCCCGTGAATCTTCCATCGTCTTTCATTTTTTACTACGTTGATTGGTTATCCATATCTCGTGATTTCGCTAACTGACTTTTGTTTGTTGTTCGTTTGTTCCAATTTGCTGCAGTTGGGAGGTTGCCTCTTCCGCTAGTTAGGGACATCCGTGAATGGGTGGCTTCGGTTCTGCCTCACACGGTGAGAATTCGCGAATGGACGCGTTTCCACGTGAGGTTTGGACGTAAACCTTCTGTCGGTGAGTCACCTTATCTTGGCCATAGTCGTTCATCTTTTGCCCTGCATTTTTATCTGTTTGGTGCTTATATAGAGTCGTGTGTCATTTTTGATAGGTAGGAGAGGGGTGAGAAGGGCGAGGGCCCCTACTCTTGCCTTCAGCCAGCAGGTCTGCACTTTAGGTGGCTGTTGATGAAGGTGCTCGGAATCAGACCGTTGTGCCGATCGAGTCGGCATCCGGATCTGGTCGTACTGAGATTGTTTCTCGCTCAAACTCTCTGGCTTCCATGGTTCGCTCGATGGGCGAATCCTCTCATGGCGTGGTCGAAGAAACCCTATCGAAGAGGCGGAGGATAGAATCGAAAGAGACGCCTTTGATTGATGCACCCTTGAGGGCTGATCCCGTAGGGGCGGTGTCTGAAAATGTGAGAGGGGTCGCCCAGGGAGCGGAGGTGTTATCTGAGCCGAGGACGGAGGAGTCCGTGATGGCACCACGACAGGGTTTGGCGGCTGCCGCCATTGTTCAGAGTGGACCTTCCTCGTATCAGCAGGCTCACACCTCTTCTTTAGTCGATGAGAGATTGAATGGCGTAGTGGTGGATGGTTACGAGTCCGAATCGGACATCGATTATGAGGATATGCGGTTGTTTGAAGAGGGTTTTACCAGGGTCGAGGTGATGGCCGGCGGTCCTTCCCGTGTGCTCGAGATCCCGTCGGATGTTAACCTTCTAGAGAACACGGCGGATTTGGTGGAGCAATTCGACCTCTTATGTTCCGCCGCCGAAAGCATATCTCTTCGGGACCTCAGCGACTCTGGTTTATCACGCTGCGTGGGAGGGATGGCCTTAAGGGTGAGCTTTTTGCCTTTACTTCCTCTATTTTGAGTCTTTCATTTTTGCTGACTCTCTTTTATTTTTCTTTAGACCTACATGCTGGAGATTGAGAGTGCTCGTCGGGCCGAGACGTGGGCCGAAGTCTTATTGAAGATGGTTGATTAATACTGCCAATATCACAACAAGTGCAGAGAGATACATATTCAACTTAGAGCGAGTGGTGATACTCGATCCCTTAGGGAGGAACTGGAGAAAATATATGAGGAACTGATGCGGCCTATCCGCAGATGTAGCGAGCTTGAGGGAGTGATCAGAGTCAAGGATGAGGAGCTCGAGGTGGGCCAGGGTGTCGCGGCTGAGTATGAGGACCTTAAAGCGAGGGTATCGTCTCTGCGAGCTGAGCTCGAGCAGAATGAAGCCAGGGTTGCTAGTCTGAGCGAGGAGTGGACTGAAAAGGTGGCTGATTTGGAGAGGAAAGGGGCAGAGTTAGAGAGGGCTGAGGGTGCCCATATATCGGATGCAACGAGGGAGGAGGCGCTGGAAGATACTGTGCACGTCCTCAAATCTGAACGAGAGGCTGATGGGGGATGGCCGTGATGAAGGAGGCCAGTCTCAAAGAGTGGATTGGCGAGCTCGAGCGGGATGCCTCGAGTTTAAGTGACAAAGTGGCGGCCTTGGAGGCCGAGAAAGCCCAGTTGTTGGATCAGACCCCTCAAGATGTTTCCCCTGCTGCCATTCCTCGTCACCTTATGAAATGTGGGTCCACGCCGAGGCCCAGCGAGACATTTACAAGGATTTGTGGATGGCGGGGAGTGTCCTTGAGGCTACTTTTGAGGATGCTCGCGCGTGAGGCTCGACTTGCTTGTGGATATGATACCGCGGCGCCAGAGGCCGACGGTGGTGCCGAAGTTGAAGATAGGCTCTCTGATGGTGGAAGTGTTGATGGGGATGACGGCGGGGATGCGGCAGAACGAGATTTGTGGTTTTTTAGTACATGTTGTTGATACCCAATTTTTCCTCAAACTGTTTTAATTTGCATATATACCTTCAAAATCACTCTTTATAATAACTTATATTTTTCCGTAATTTTTCATATTTTTATTAAATTCTTTTCCAATTTATTCAGTATTTTTATATTCAATAATTATTCATAAATTGTATTATAAATAATTTCAAAATATTTCCCAGCAATATATCATTTTTAATCCTATTAGGATTTGATTATTTCACAAATTAGCCAATTTGGCATTATTTGGCTATAATTACAATAATTTTGCAATTATAGCCTAATTGTACATTTTATGCCATTTTAATTCAATAGTTAGTCATTTTATATTTTAAATATTAGTTAATTACCTTAATATCACCTATTTAGACTTAATTCATTTTATATGATTTTAGCTATTTTTATTAATTATTTATCTAATATTAATGGGTATTTAGCAAATAGTCATTCTTTATTTAAATTTCAGCCTAAATCAAACCTGGTCCTAACCCAACTAACCCCAGCCCAAACCAAATTCCTACCCGGCCCAACCCCACGACTAATTTAAGCCATTGATTAATTTAAATCAACGACCCAGATAAGTGTTACCATAATTAAACCTAGGAGACTACCCTCCCGACCCCTCATTCACTCTCTCTCTCTCTCTCTCTCTCTCTCTCTCTCTCTCTCTCTATCTCTCTAACTCTCTAGAGAATTCTAGTATGCTCTCCGCCTCCGATGAGGCCCTTCGTCTTCTCCGGCCACCTCTCCACCGGAAGCCATGGAATCCTCACCACCCTCCTGCCTCCCATGGTTCCTTTACGATCGGTGTTGCTATCCCTAAGGCCTTCAAGAGACCTGGGTTCACTCTCCTACCCCCCTGGGCCTGTACTCACCATTCTCCGGCCACCTCCGGCCGTCCAAGTAAGATCTATGATTTTTAGGGTTTAAACCAGTAATGTTTTGAGGTTTTCTTATCTTTCTGGGTTCTCTTTGAAACCCTAAATTTTTAAAAACTCTCCCGATTCTTTAGATCTATGGTAGATCTGGGTGTATCGTGAGTTACTATACTATACTTCTTAAAGGTTTTCCAATTTTCCCAAAATGGCTTTTCATCTTCAAACTAGGGTTCTTAAACCCCTTTTCAAAAAATGCTTTTTCTCCTGATTTTTTGTATTAATCTATGAGTCTCTATGTTTAAAACGTTTGCTTAAGCCTTCTCCTCTATTCGAGTTATTCTGTTGAAAACCCTAATTTTTCTTAGTTCTAATCATAGGGTTCTGAGTTGTTTCTGATGATATGTTCTATTATGTTTACTGTTTTCTCCTGAAAATTCCACGATTTTGTAGTTTTACCCTAGGCTTACCTATTAGGGTTCCTGACTATTCACTTCTTTTGCCTATATCATATTTTCTCTGTCGATTTGTAATGTGTTCTATATGAATCCCTAACCTTTGCATGATTTTACCTTACCAGTCTTCTTGAGGTTCTGATTTTTTTCTGTTATATGTTATTATGCTTATTCTCATAATATTGTGATAAATCAATGCTACCTTTTCTATTTTTTGAATCACTAATTCCTTGTGGTTTGAGACCTTATAGATTAATTTCCGACCTTAGTCCATTTTTACCTTGTTACATGATTTATTTGCTGTTAATTGATTCCCATTCCCTTAATTAGAGTCTGTGAACCTAGCCTCTATTGTATGCTTGTACTGATTTGAAATTGTTTCCTTATATGTCACATGCATGTCACATATGGGAACTTTCCTTATTTGTTGTTTTGCCTGCTAGCCGTTTGAAATCAATCCCTTCAATTAAGGGACATTTATGCTAATTTCACACTATTTTGAATATTATTCTAAGCTACATATGGTACCTTTCCCTATTCATTGTCTGATAATGCCGTTTGAACTCAATCCCTTCAATTAAGGGATACCTATACTGATTGTGTACTAATTGATGCTCAGTCCCTAATTACTGGTTTATTTTGATTTCCTTCCTTATTCACTACTGGTTTTAAAAAACTATATATACACACTACTCTTTCATTAAGAAAACACGAACATAGACCTTGTTCTATCCTCTCTTGCTCACACACACACAACCTACTATTCTTCTCTCGATTGTTTGCTTATTGCTAGTCGGCTGGAAGCCAAGACTAGCTACTCTACTTGCCTCTTATTCTGTATTTGCTCTCTTCAACTGGTATGCTTCCAGTTTATATTTAAAGTCTCCAAAACAACATGTTTCTCTGGTTATTACGATGCATCCTGCTTCTTTTTTCCTTTTACTTATGGTTATGTTGTCCTACTTGCAACTAGTTTCACATATTATGTTGTTTGGTTCTGGGTATCCCCTCCTTTATAGCCTCAGCATGCAATCCCTAGGATACTATAATTTCCCTGTATGTTACTTAACATGTGTTTCTTAAACCTATGTGTAATTATGTCCTACCCTCTCCCAATTCTCCCTCGAATATGATTATGTTTAGATCTTGGCATGAATTCTTGGTGACTAACTGTGTTGTTTCAGACTCAATACTAGTCTGTGACACTCTAATACTTCTCTAATGCTAATCTGTTTCTATGTGTCCCCAATCCTCATTATCCCTGAGTGAAATCTATGCTTGAATGTGTTGAACCTGTGCGAGTTGTTTGCTGCTTTTCCAAAGATGTTTACATTATATTCAAGTTGTTTCATTACTAATCAAAACCTTTTCAGAAAACTTCTTTATTTACTGAATCAATCCAGTACTATTTTGTGTCAAAACCTTTTCAAATCTATCTCCTGCACTTCACTTGATTCCTAGACCTTTAAGTTCTGCCCCCTCAGTGTGAGCACTGCTTTGGGACCTTGAGTTCCCTCTGAACTCTGACACACTGAGGCTGGTATTTCCACACTGCACGTGTTTAACTCCTGGTTACTAAGTCTGGGTGTGAGCGTTGCCCGGGAGCCCTTGAGGTCCTTAGGTTACTTTGACACACCCGGGCTGTGAAAAGGCTATGAATACCATATGGCAATGAGGTTTAGAGGATTTGGGCCTAATTGAAGGCTCCCTATAGAATAACTTCTTATTTTTCACTTCTGGTTGTGTAATTCATAATCCTTGACCTGTAATAATTTGTAAATAATTCTGGGGCTGGATAGTGAAACGGGAGGGGTAACTACGCATGCCTAGCTATTACAAGGGTAGAAACCATGCTTAGGTTTTTATTCCCTATCTGTGCAATAGAGATCCTGTGTAGGTTCATGTGTCCATGCATTATATATCATGCTACTCAGGATTTATGTGTATTGTATTCAACATCTCATCTACGCTTAGAAATCCTGCCTATAGGATAAATAATAACAATACAATAAACTGCTATGACGTGATTCGGTCCATGTAAACATATTCTGAAACTTCATTAGAAGTTCTGTCCTAGGATATATAAACTGCAATCATGTCTCACCACGCCTGCGCACTTAGAGATCCTATTTCTAGGTAAGTAACATTAACAAGTTGTACTCTTGCTATTCCTGAAACGACGCATAATGTTGTGATTTTATGTGCATTTAGAAATCCTGTTTAGGTTATTATGCATCATGCTGCATTAGACATCATGATATAGGATCGTACTCATTTAACTGCACTTAGTCTAAATACAGATATCTAAATCAGTCCCCTGTTCTAAACAACTGGTAATTAGTCCTTGCACATCTTCAACATCTAGAATTGCATGTTATTAGCTATAAACAACCTAGAGTAACTGTTGCATGTTATCCTACACCTAGGCAAGCCTTAGGTAATTAACTTAAAAAATAAAACTAGAACTGTCCTTTGTGATTAGTGTTCAACTGTCAGCATGCTTAAAACCAGTAGGCAAGTCTGATTAAGACATCCTCTCTGCATTATGCAATAAATCTATCTTTGTTATTTTCACTTAAACACCATGCGTAGGATCTGAATCTGGATCTTAATTGTGTATGAGACATGCTGTTTATGTGCACTGTTTGTGGAGGTCTTTGAGCCCTTTCCTGTTTATGTGCTACCCCCTTTATCTGCAGTTCTACTTGTTCATTATATATCGCCTTAGAATTTTCACCTTTAAAACCTGAGGGTCTGCCTAGCACCTCCTTTAGGATAGGAGTCCTAATTTCCTCTGGGACTGATAGGAAGGGACGGGTAATAGCATGCAATAGAGGTCGAGACCAACACTCGATTTAGTTGCTTTCACGGGGTGGGAAAGGGTAGAATATGGATATGATGATTGGTACGCTAATACCACGTGTAGCCCCTCTTCGAGGAGTGATTACCGGGTATTGCATTTATCTGATCCATATTATTATAAACCTAGGATACCTTTTATATGCTTAGATTGTAATCCTTTCAAAAGCTAATCTTCGTTACTGTTTTCAGACATCTGCATGCTTAAAACTTAAATCCCCTCTTATTTGAGCCTTTATTTGTTTGTTTTCTATGCCGTACAAATTCACAGAAACCATTTGGCCAGGAACCACACTTGTGGATCCTGAGGGGTGCCTAACACCTTCCCCTTAGGATAATTTCAAGCCCTTACCCAATATCTGGTTAGTAATGTAGTTGTAATTGAACCCCTTAGGTGCCCTAACACACCGTTAAAATCGTTAGGTGGCGAATCTTTCAAAATATGCAAATCCCTTTCCCAAAAGGAACGAGTTGTCTCAACCCATGTCATAAACCCCTTTCAACCGGGCCCCGAAAGGAGCGCTCGGGGAAAAAGGAGGGTGCGACACATGTTCCCCTTTTTTTTGTTCTTTCCTTAATGTTGTTTGTCGTTGTATCGCTGTTTTTGGAGGCCTGTTTGGGCCCTTGCGCGACGCTGTATGCAAGTTTTTGAATAAAATTCACTTTGTTTTCGGATGTACGTCTCTGGCTCTTCTCTCCTTTTTTTTTTGGAGTGGGTTTTTCGGACCCTTTTGCGATGAGTCCCTATTTTTTTATTCGGGAATTTGGCATGGTTCATGTTCGCTTTACTCGAGCGGAGTAGGTTTACTTTATTCGAGCGAGTTCGAATCGACTTGATTTGAGCGGGGTCAAATTTATTTGACTCGAACGAAGTTGACTTTACTTAACTCGAGCGAGATCGAATCATTAAAAATAATTCGAGCGGAGTCGAGTGTTGAACATAATTCGAGAAAGGTCGAATCATTAAAAATAATTCGAGCGGAGTCGAGTGTTGAACATAATTCGAGAAAGGTCGAATGTCAAAAAATAATCCGAGCGAAGTCAAATGTTAGAATAATTCAAGCAAAATTGAATGTTGGAATAATTCGAGCGAAGTCGAATGTTAAAAATAATTCGAGCGAGGTCGAATGTAAATGATTCGAGCGAGGTCGAATGTAAATGATTCGAGCGAGGTCAAATGCAAATGATTCGAGCTAGGTCGAATATAAATGATTTGAGCGAGGTCGGATGTAAATGATTCGAGCGAGGTCGAATGTATGGTGTAGAATGTAGAACGATTTGGAGTTGTGCGAAAAATGTTGCATGCTGCTTTGCTTATTCGTATCATTTGCCGAACATTACATGTTTTTTCAATACATGCATTTGAGTTCTCCGTATACCTAGTCCCTTCATCGTTTTTCCTGGAGTAGTAGATAGGCGGAGCAATGAACCACAGACTTGAGCTTCGAGCGAGCTCGAATGTCAAGATAATTCGAGCGAGATCGAGGATAACTCTAGCGACTCGAGCGAGGTCGAGTTTAACTTTGGCGACTCGAGCGAGGTTGAGTTTAACTTTGGCGACTCGAGCGAGGTTGAGTTTGACTTTGGTGACTCGTGGAGTGGTGTAAGAGTATCATGTGCTACCTTGACTTTTATTGGAGTTTCATGCGTTGGCTTATGCATGCATCAAGGTGAGTCCCGATTTATATAGTCCCTTCATCGCTCGGCCTGGAAAGGCCGTCGACGGGGTGGGCGGTGAATTCTTTGCTTAGAGGTTCATATGTGACGATGTATATGGCCGAATGAGTAGGTGTTTCATATCTGTGGCGAATATATAGGCGAGCTCTTGGCACCCACGTTGTACCTGTGTTGGGACGTCTTCGATTTTGCCGTACAGTCCCTTGCTTATGGAGATTTTATTAATGTAGTCGGTTCGTTCTAAGCCGTTTTTCTATTATTTGCGCTACGATATGGTGTGTGTGTGATTCTCCTCAGTTTGCCCGTTGCCGTAGGGAGGGATTTAGAGCCGTTGTCGGCTAGTTTTTTTACTCGTATACTCGTAGTGGGCGTTCCTGCTCTTCGATTCACAGTTTTTTTTTTGTAAAAAAGAATACCGATTAAAGGTATAAGGAACCGTTTGTTACCTTGGTTGGATGATTAGCTGATGAATGAGGGAGATTGGTCACGTTTCCGTCACCGGTTGCGCTCTTTAGGCATGATGTCAGCTTCACATCCCACCTCGTCATTATTTGAGCTTAAGCGTTCTGTGGGTGGATGGTTTTCTCCACTCGTTAGATCCTCGAGTTCGAGTCCTGGTTTGTTTAAGTCCCGGACGTGCCAAGGTAACAATGACATAAGTTATACCACAAACGCACAAATGAAGAGCATTTTAACAGTAAGTTCTATAACAAGCATCGTCCCATGTAGTAAGATTACTATGTGCAGGGTGCTAACCTGGAGGCGAGATTACGGGTGCGCTTGATGTGTAATAGTCACAGCTCCACTACGATGGTTCACGCGCGAGATGCGCTTGAGTTGTTGTCGTGGAGCGACGTAGGCGTTGCATATAAGCCAGCATAGCTCCGATTTTGTGTAAGGATTTTATTCTTGGTTGGTTTGGTGGATCTAGAGGGAACTAAGGCTTTGGCTAGGAAATCCCCACAGACAACGCCAAATTGTTTGACCAAAAAGTGCGAAACCTTTTGCTAAACATTAATAAATTGAGAAGATAGAGGATAAATCTTGGCCAAGGTTAATCAACGCTAGATCGAAGGATATTAAGTAAGAGAAAATAGATGAGAACGAATTTCTGAGCTTATTAAAATTGTGGGAATGACTGAACATACTTGGATAACTTATATTCATAATACTGTTATTATATGATATGGAGTAAAGAAGAGAGATAGGAAGGATCACCATTAATGACTATCAGCTCTGTCTTATTGATTCCATGACCTTTATTACAAAGAAAATCAGTAGCATGGCCTTCAGCCTTTTTTTAGAAAATGCCTTTTTCCTTCTCTTTTACCGGGAGAGAGAGAAGAGTCCCCCTTCCATCGAATCCCCCCTTGTATATATATGAGCCCTTTCTATTTATCCAGCGGTCTTTAACCTGTATACTGTGATTGTTCATTGGTACTTTAGGTCGTCCTCCCTGGGTGCCGCAGTATACACTGCATCACAAAGGCCTTCTAGTGAATCAACCTCGGCCATGGCCGTAGAATACATCATTACGGCCTTTCGTATATATAATCACGGCTTAATCGCTTTCTTACCATCGAATCTTGAGATCGTTCTCATGTGGTCAGATTTCGACATATATATATTAGATGGTGAATCTCCTTAGTTTCTTCGCGTTTTTTTTTAATATTTTTTTTTGTAAATTCCCTTGGTGAATTTTTTGCTTCAGCCACTGCACGTAGAACCAAAAAGATTAAGTATGTTGGATGCTTGAATGACAAGAAAAAGGTCTCAAGTCCTAGGTTCAGAATTCATTCTCGTGTTTGGATTCGAATCGTTATGGCCATTTGGGCTACAAAATTATTTTTACTAAACTCAGAAATAGTTTTCATACTTTAAAGAATGACGGGCTTTGATGTATGAAGAGATAAACATTAGAGTATTTAGAACCAGAGGCATAACAAGGATTTTGAATTTATTGGTTCTAGTATCTAAACAAGATAACTTATAGTGTTGTGTATAAGTTATATACACATATTAAGTGATTTTATTTTAGTACAAATACAAAGTCTGAATCAAAGTTACTAATTGAATAGTAGCTTCGCCCCTATTTAGAACTATGTAATGGTATAGTTCAAGCACATAGAGTTTAGAACTATACATACTCTCTTCGTTCTAATCTATGTGATAGTTTTTGAGGAGGCAAAAGAACGAAAAGTTTTTGAAATTTGTAGTTTAAAACAAGTTAAACAAATTTCTAAGGCTATATATCATCTCATTAAGGATAAGATGAGAAGTTTAGAATTATAATCTTACTAAATACAAAAAATGTCATTTTCTTAACTGTTTGACGAAAAATGAGTTAATCCTTGGTTAAACTAGTCAATGATTTATCAAGATGGGACAATCCTAGTTAGAGCTAATAATTTTAGATCTATAACAAATAACTCAGAATATGATGTGGATAATAAATGTGACCAGATGTTATATTATGTAAAGTGAACAAACAATAAATAACATTATGTAAATAGAAGGGAAGATTCACCCAATATTGAAGAGGGTGAAGGATTCCTTCCTCTGAAAATGATGAATGACACGGGTAAGATAGAATACTATGCACATTCTTGGATCTGATGGAAATGACAATAGTATAGTTCACAAAAGGGGTGAATCTTGATGAAAAGTAGTTCTTCGTGTTTTTTCTGAGAGCGTTCTTCGTGTTTTTTCTGAGAGCTTATTATTTTTCAAGTGTTCTTATCACATAGAATCTTAATTCCCTTTTTCCTCCTCTTTCTTTCTATTTATATGAGATATTCCCAAAGAACCCTAAAGTACAAATAGAAGGAATATTCGATAGAATATTTCCTTTGTAGATCCCAATATAAAACTAATTGTTATTTCTAATTCTACTGCTGGACCTCGACCATGACTGGTTGTAGAGGTGTTCGACTCGTGAAATTATTGACCGACCACGATCACACCACTCTTAACACTTTCCAAGTTACTCTCCTTGTCCAACTCTTCATAACTTAATTTTCAATCTGATTTTGATCCGTACACTAATTAAAAAGGGAAGAGTGCCATATAGAGTGAGACAGAGGGAGTATAAAGTATCATTAATTAAAATTTCTGTAATTAAAAACATTTGTAGTGTTTCAAAAGTAGTCCAAGAAAAAACCGTAACAGAAAAGTACGGCTCTCAGTCCAAAGCTTTCTGGGAAATGACGTTGCCCGATATGTAACTCCATTTATCATAGCCAAAACAAACGACAAGAAAAGTAAATTTAATCAGATTCATTTATCAAAGTGGTGAATTTTATTATTTGGTCTTAATTGGTTGGCTGATAATATTCGCTCATGATTAATTCCATGTTGTTTCCTTGAATCACGGCATATGTAGAGAAACAAAAAGAGAGTTGTCTTATCATTTGATCTTCAGATTTTATTTTAGTAATTGAATAATAGCATCCTCAAACAAGTACAGAATGTGTACGTACGAAATTCAGAATTCGCGCAACCGGCCATGTGCTTATCCTCCCCGCCCCCACTGTTAACAAAAGCGCGAAGTTTATTCAAAAGTCTACTCTTATAAATTCCTTAAGGATTGTTGATTAATGCTGAGCTAACTACAGACTCTTTTTATGATAACTTGTTGCCTCTTCCTCAAACAAACCCCTCCTAAATTATACGATCTTTGTCAGTTTTCTACCTAAACTATTAACCGTCTCCAAAACCTACTTGTACTATATCCTCATTCATAATAAAACCCCCCATTGCTTAGAGCGCGTGAAGGGTGACAATAACCATTAAAATGAGTCCACCTGACAATAACTAACGATTAATTAGCCCCCTCTTTCTAAAAAAACTTATATTTTTTCCTCTTTTTCTTTATATTACGCATTTTTTCTCCATTATTTCACATTTCTTCTTCATTTTTCACCTTTCTTCTCTATTTCTTCACCTCGAAGCGGAGGAAGTACTGCTTTAAAACAGCTTCCGCAAAAAGTCGATATCTTTTGTTTCTATAGAATCATAAAATGGTGCAAACACAATTCCGATGCAACTTTTGATTGGGCTTACAAATTAATTGCCCAATTTTACCTCCATAAGGACAAACCAAACTTACAAATATCATTCCATGGGCACTTTCAAAAAGGATTGCAGAAACTAAAATTGGTCAGATGACAACTTACAAGAAACCTTATTTATGTTTTTAAGCAAGAAATTCCACTAAATAGTTTAATAGAGGGAATACAAGAGAAAAGGGAGCAACTTTTTTGCCTCATTTGCTCTCAGTTACACTGAAAATGGTTCCAAAGTGAAAATTTGGAATACCAAATGCAATTACTCCCAACCAAAGTAACCATTTTTTCAGTTCTTGATTAAATAGCAAAACCTTTTCCCCTAAATAAATTAAGCACTTTTCAATTTTCTGTGTTCTGCTGCTTCTTTCAACACAAACCCAAAAAAAATCAAACAGAAAAAAAATAATTTTAGATTTTAAAAAAATTGAAGAATTGATTGAACTGAAAATGAAGCAAATTTAAAGGAAAAGCAACCATGTTTACAGTTCTTGATCAAACAACAAAACCTCTGTCTTATAAAAGTTAGGAACTTTTTGAATTATCTGTCACATGTAGCTTCATTTCAAGAATAGGACCTATATAGAAGCTATCTTCTTTAATAATCTTGAATCTTCAAACAATCTTCAGAACTAAATGAATCTTCAGTACCGTAAACCTTAATTTTTTTTACACTGATTCACCAGCAAAACTCCATAATTACTCCCGATTGAAATAGTAGCAACAATAAAAAGAGAAATCGATGGTAGCAACAATAAGACTAAGGTAATTAAGAAGGGAAATCGAAGATGAGATGAGAGAAGTTTTCGGATGAGAGCAAAGAGAATATTTTTACGGAGAAGAAATGAGTTACTAGTAAGTTAAAATTCCTTTTTTAATTTTTACCACGTAATTAAATTAATGTATGCTACTTAAGCCCGTTTTAAGATTAAAGTAAGGCATGCCACATAGCAAGTTTTAAAATTTATTTAGAGCGTGTATCATACGCACTAGAAAGATTGAAACAGGGGAGGTTTTATTATGAAGGGGATATAGTTCAATGGGGTTTTGGGGGCAGTCGATAGTTTAGGTAGGGAACTGACAAAGATCATATAATTTAGACAGGTTTGAGGGTATTAACTCTAAGTCTAAATCATTCAAATTTTATATGTAGATTTAAAATTATTGAGACGGTAGTTTAGATTCATACTTCTGCAACAACCCTATGAACATGGGCGGAGGGAGGGTGTTATCTATAGGTTTGAATGAACCTGGTAACTTTTTGCTTAAACCCTATATTTGTACTGAAAAATTTATTAAATATGCATAAATAATTAATTGCGAACCCAATAACTAACGAGTTATGGATACAATAGTAAATTCTGAACTCATAAACTTAAAATTCTATCTCCGCCTCAGTCTATAACTCCCCAAGAATCCATAGCAAAAAGAAGAGAAAAGTATTTTTCTTTCCCTAAAATGAAGAGTCAGCCACTATCCACGGGTGGTGGCAACATAAATTGTGAGTTGTGACGATTGGTTGGAGGGGGAAGCATTCCAAGCTTTCCTCTCATTTTGGCAATGGATTCTGAAACCATGGGTTGATGAGTCATTGAATATAGGAGTGGAAGGGATGGGATTCTCATGCAAAATTCCCTCCATTCGAACACAAGCAGCAGATTTCTTATTCTCTTTGAACTTGAAATTAGGGGGAACCCATGCAACGTATAACACTTCTCTATAGTATATCCAGCCTTCTTGTAATACTAGCAGGACGCTGAAGTTGAAGCTGAAGACTTCTTGGGTTCAAAAGTAACCCTCTGAGTATAAGGTTTATTAGGTTGTTGGTAGTTAGAGGATGCAGAAAATGATGCTGAATCAGCAAAAACCCCTGGAGGTACAGTTTGAGTCTCCTTCCGACTTTCATCCTGTTAGAGGAGTGAATACGTTTTACTAATTGTTGGGTATAGAGACATTATAAGAATGTTTCTTTTAACTGTTGAGTAAGATTCATTAAGACCACTGAAAAACTGAAAGAGATGCTTGTATACGGCTAAAATTGGAGAGTCTAATTTTATGATCACTATAGCATTTCATAGCCTGTCTTTAGAGGGCTCGAGGCGCAACTCGAGGTTCGACACCGAGGAAGCATATCGAGGATCCCCACACTCGACCTCGGAGCGATATAAATCGGAGACCATCATAGAAAAGCGAGAAATTCCCAAAAGACACGTGGTTAAGGCTGACCAAGTCTGCAAGAATAGTACAAGTCCGTACCGTGGCGTTAAATGGCTGTACCAGCTGTTTACCTTTGTAATAATTACACATCTACTATGTTGGGATTCCCCCTCCTATATAAAGGGGACCCTTGTCATTTTGTAGGACATGTGATATTCAATATAAGAACAAGAACATTATCTGTTTTCTAACCCGAACATTCTCTACAATCGTTCCATTGATTTATTGTCTTTTATTTATTGTGTTAATTAATTGTTCTTCATTTATTGCTCATTATTGATCATAAAGAGGCAATCTTCGAGGCCTTCAATACTGTTGCATCTTCATCGTTCGCCCTCTGTCAAGCCCTCGAGGCCCTATTTTGACCGAGCTCGAGACCTCGTCTCTTAACTGTTCGGTTTGCACAATTTCATTATCCTTTGCTCTTATCTCATTTTTCTTAACTCTCACTTAGCATCTATTGCCTAAAAAACTAGTATTAAAATAGATCACATATTTTTAGAACCACAAAATCAAATATAATTATAATTACCATTTTCACGGTAAACAGTTTGGCGCCCACCGTAGGGCAAAAAAATAATAGTGATTGTTTTAGTGTTGGTTTTCTAAAATTCCCGTTGATGAAGGCTCACGCAACACTCAACATGTCGATGTAAGCTCTCATACTGACGGAAGTGTGCGCGAAGGAGACCAGCATGAAGCACAAAGAGCCATTGCTCAAAGAGAAAGAGAAGTTAGCCTTCATGTCATTTTTGAGATGTTTCAAGCACAACAAGTGGCTATTGCTCAGCTACAAAGCATCAAAGAACTCCAAGCACAGCGCCACCAGAAACGACTCCTCGAGTCGAACAGGCACCAGAAAGGTCGAGCAATAACGGGTCAGCAGCTGGTCCCGCTATTATGAAGATGCTCGAGGACCTCACAAAGAGGATGGAATCAGGCGAAAAGAAGATAGAAGCTAACGACAAAAAGGTGGAGACCTATAACTCGAGGATCGATCAGATTCCGGGAGCATCCCCGATTCTGAAGGGTTTGGATTCAAAAAAGTTCGTGCAAAAGCCATTCCCATCAAGTGTCCTCGAAGCCCATCCCGAAGAAATTCAGAATGCCCGATCTCTCGAAGTACAACGGGACCTCGGACCCCAATGAGCACATTACTGCTTACACTTGTGCTGTGAAGGGGAATGACCTAAAAGATGACGAGATTGAATCCGTCTTGTTGAAAATTTTCTGAGAAACACTGTCCAAAGGGGCCCTGATGTGGTATCATAACCTCCCCCGGACTCGATAGATTTGTTTGCCATGATGGCAGATTCTTTTGTGAAGGCACATGCTGGTGCCATCGAGGTCGCTACGAGGAAGTATGACGTCTTCAAAATCAAACAAAGAGAGAATGAGATGTTAAGGGAGTTCATATCCCGCTTCCAATTGGAACCGATGGAATTACCACCGGTCTCCGATGATTGGGCAGTACAAGCCTTCGCTCAAGGCTTGAATGAACGAAGCTCGATAGCTTCAAAGCAGTTGAAGCAAAACTTAATCGAGTATCCCGCTGTAGTTTGAGCGGATGTACACAACATGTATCAGTCAAAGATCAGAGTCGAGGATGAACAATTACAAGCCCCTCGGGCTCGGTGTATCCCAGTAGGCTCTTAGCAAAGGAATCGAGGCTTCTTGAGAGCCGAGGCCAAGCAAAGAAAGGTATCAACCGTATATAGAAAATCGGAGAAATATCTCGAGGCGTAACATACCTCGAAGTGACCAAAGGATGGATCGAGGCCAGAACCCTCGGGGACTCATGAACAAAGCAGGGTTCGACAGGCATACAAGGCTGGTAGAGGCACCCCAACTATCGAGTACAACTTCAACATTGATGTTTCAGACATCGTATCGGCCATAGGTAAAATCAAGTACACCAGATGGCCAAGACCCGTACTATCAGATCCTTCACAAAGGAACCCTAACTTGATATGTGAATATCACGTTACCCACGGTCATAGGACCGAGGATTGTAGACAACTTCGAGAAGAGGTGGCCCGACTGATTAGCAAAGGGCACCTTCGAGAGTTCCTCAGCAACCGAGCTAAAAACCAATTTCGGGAAAGAGAGGCGAACAGGAAAAATGAAACAAAAGAACCACGACACGTCATCCACATGATTATTGGTGGAGTCGACGTCCCTCAGGGACCCATTTTCAAGCAAACAAAAGTATCCATCACCAGGGAAAAGCGAACTCGGAGCTACATACCTGAAGACGCTCTTTCATTCAGCGAAGAGGACATCGAGACCTTGTCTCAACCTCATAATGATGCACTGGTAATTTCTTTTCTTTTGAATAAATTTCAAATTAAACGTGTGCTCGTGAATCCAGGTAGCTCGACCAACATCATTAGGTTGAGGGTGGTAGAGCAACTCGGATTGCCCGACCAAATCATGCCCGCCTTTCGAGTCCTCAACAAATTCAATATGGTGAGCGAGACAACAAAAGGGGAAATCATCCTCCTAGTCAACGTGGCCGGTACAATTCAAGATACCAAGTTTCATGTCATCGAAGGTGACATGAGATACAATGCATTACTTGGAAGTCCATGGATTCACAGTAAGAGGGCGGTGCCGTCGACCCTTCATCAAATGATGAAGTTTCCTATGAAGGATGGAGTACAAATAGTGTACGGAGAGCAACACGCAGCAAAAGAAATATTCGCAGTGCACGATGCGACACCAACGCTGACACCTTCTACATCGAAGGAGCCAAAAAATAAGAAAACAGCTGAGTAGAAATCATAAACTACATCCTCGAATGAACTAAAAATGACCGTGCCGCGTCCTCGAAACGAGTAACCGAAGCATATCGAGGCTTGAATGCCACCACAACTAAGGTACAATCCTCTCCCTCTTTCCTTCACATTTTACACTAACCCATGTGCAGGTGTTCGATTGAAAGGAATCGAAGCACCTTCCAGCCCAAAGGCCTTAGGTTTTAAAGCATGCGTTGCGCTTTTTTTCCCTCACGTCGGATTTTATCCCAAATGAGTTTTACCGACGAGGTTTTTAACGAGGCAACATCTATATGATACCTAAGGATAACTCAACAATTATTCAAGGCTTCTCTTCAATCAACCTCAAATACTGAGGGGCATCCCCCGGGAGATCATCTCCTCGAAGAAACTAAAGTGTGCCAAAGAGGTTCTTGACAGGAGAACGATGTATTGGACCAAACGGTCGAATGAATCGTGTCCACATAGAATGATCAAACCCTCAATGGTGAAAAATGTATACTTGTACCAAGTAATCAAAGGAGAATCTTTTATCATCATAACACTTCGCGCTTCAAAAAAAAAGAATTTTTTTTTTGCTATTTTCACAAGAAACGGCCCTAGGACCATAAATTGTCCCGGACACTCCGGGACTGACACCGAAAACTCGAAGCCATAAGACCTCAGGGCCAGCAACTTCGAGCTCATAATCCCTCCATGAGGCACCAATGTAATCCCTCCATGAGGAAACACCAACAATATAAGCCCTTCACGAGGCAATATCACCAATATAAGCCCTCCATGAGGCACCAATGTAAGCCCTCCATGAGGCACCAATGTAAGCCCTCCATGAGACAATATCACCAACGTAAGCCCTCCATGAGGAAATATAAAAAACATAAGCCCTCCATGAGGCAATATCGACAACATAATCCCTCCATGAGGCAATATCAAAACAATAAGACCTCAAGCAAGCCATGTAACTTGTAAGACCTTAAAAAGGCATAATCCCGATATCAAAGTCGGGGCTATATATCGAACTTGTAAGACCCCTAAAAAGGCATACCCTCGATATAGACGCCGAGGCTATCTCACTCAGGGACTAAGAGTCTACGGCCAAATACAATGACCACCGTCATAAGGCTCCGACCAAACTAACGCGACTCGGACGTCCAACCGTCGACATAAAATCACAGGCCTCCAATTACTTCGAAAGTACTTCGAAAAGAACCGGTTAAAGGTCGTACCGACCCTACGCGTAAGAGCCCAAGTCTCTAGCCACATTAATGGTCGTACCGACCAAGTGCGTAAGAGCCCAAGTCGCCAGCCATATCAAAGGGTGTACCGACCCAATGCGTAAGAGCCTAAGCGCCAGTCTAAAGTGCCTCAGGGCCGATTTAAAAAACCTAAGGGTCGATGAGTTCGAGTCGAAACCCAACTCGAAGACTGAGCCCTAAACGGTTAACCATATTAGAGGTCGTACCGACCTAGTGCGTAAGAGCCCAAGTCGCCAACCATATCAAAGGGCGTACCGACCCAATATGTAAGAGCCTAAGCGCCAGCCTAAAAAGCCTCAGGGCCATTTTATAACCCCAAGGGTTTCATTTCGAAGTCCAATTCATCGGGCTAATTATCGATAAGCAAATCAGAAATACCAAAGAATTTTTTATATATATGTATTACAAATATACATTTACAATGCTCCCACATGAGTTTTATACAAATAACAAGAAAGAAAAATTTAGTCCACTCTCGGGACCAGCTCCCTCCACGGCCCCTCGGCCCAGCTCCCACGGCGGCCTTCAAGTATCAACATCGGCTCAAGAGGAAAGGATAACTTGGTGTCGATCTCATCCGCCTTGGCCTGCTTTATCTCTTCTAAGAGATCAAAGCCCTTAGCATGAATCTCCTTGAGGGTCTCCCCCCGAGATCTGCATCGGGCATAATCATTGCTCCTCCTCTCTCTGTCAAAGGCTCCCCTCAGCTCAGCCCGAGCATCAACAGCATCTTTTAAATAAACGACCACTTTCTTATCGGCCTTTGCTCAAACTTCTTTAGCTTCAGCGCGGGCGTCCACGACCTCGAACTCATCTTCAAAAGATCAGTCTTGAGCTTGGCAATCCTGCTCGCCTGAATCGAGCTACTTTCTCGAGCATTGCAAAGTTGTACCTCGATGGCATAAGCCTTGGCCAAAGCATTCCTTTGGGCCGCAACATGAACACCTATCTGCGCCTTCAACGCATTGCATTCGGAATTGACCTGTCCGACTTCGCCCCAAAGGCATTCCAACACTTTCGTTTTTCTCTGTAGCTGAATTACCAAAACATTAGTTCTCAAAGACAGGAAAGGAAGCATGTATTCCCTCAAAATAAGGATTACCTGATGCTCGAGATTTCCTTCGTAGTTTCGACTTCGGTGCATCTCCGATTGAAGGTGTATCAAATCTTTTGTTTTCTTATTGCAAAGAAGCCTGAGAGATTTCTCCTTTCCCAAAGCTTCCGCAACTTGGTCTCACAACGGAGCAGCTCGAACTTGAGCTTGTCAAAGGCCTATGAAAGAGAAGCTTCAGTTCAAAAAGATGAAAATACAAAGCTAAGAAACCGACAAATTCAACCAAAACTCACCACGGAACAGATCCACTGATCCTTCTCAAGAGTTGAGCTTGCATCTACTTGCTTGGTCCCATCGACCCCAGTTGAACCGCTCTCGACAGGGATATGGCTCGAGACCCCACTTGATATAGGCGGCCCTTGGTCCCGAGCATCCCTCGAAGTACCTTCGAGGGGGAAAGCAGATCGTGGTGAAAGAATCTTTCTCCTTCCCTCTCGTGGAACCTCTCCCTCGAGGCTAGAGGTCTCAGGCCCAGCAGGATCAACAACCTCAGGAGGGCCCCTGGTACGAGCCATAGATGAAAAACCAACCTCCCGAGGAGAGATGATGTCTACAACATGACCAACATATATGAGGTCCTCTTTAGTGGCTGCGTCTCCTTTGTGTCTCCAGGCAGGCCCCGACTCATTGAGAATGTCCTCATCCATCGAGGATCTTTTCCGCTTATTATCCTCCCTCGGCTCCGAAGCCGACGATCCTTCCCCCTTCTCAAAGGGGCACGATCTCACCTCGGAGAATCCACTAACGCCTGCGGTGGCGGAGTTAATACACATAACACAAAAGTCAATCACATGGCTCATATCGTGGTGCTTTGCTTCCTATCTGCCCTTTGACAAGTCTCGCCACTTGCGTTCATCATAGGTCGAGGAAGCTGCCAGCCTCCGAGTCCAGTTCGCAAGATCGGGGATCTGTTCCGGCATCCACGGGACCGCTGAGAAAGAAAAAAAAAGAAAATATTCTTATAAATCATCAAGATCAAAGGGCACTAAAGTACGACGTAGTACTTACGTTTGAAGTTCCATTTTTTAGGGAACGGAAGGAACTCCGTAGGAATGATGTCGACAGTCCTCACTCGGACAAATCAACTCATCCATCCTTAGTTTCGGTCCTCATCGTCACTGGAAGTAAAAGTCTTGGTGGATCGGTGTCGTAACGCAATCAGGCATTGACAATGCAGAGGCCGATATAATCTTATAAGGTGGCTAAGGGCAAACTCGATCTCAGCCCATTCAGTAAATTACCTCATCATTAGCACTATCCGCCAGAAGGACAGATGAATTTGAGCCAGAGTGACTCGATACCTTTTGCAGAATTTGAGCACAAGGCAGTCGAGGGGGCCCAATGTAAATGGGTACGTATACACATTCAGGAATCCCTCTACATGGGCCATAATATCCTCTTCTCGGGAAGGTATCTGCAGCATCACATTTTCTCCCCATCCACAATCTCTCCTTACGGCCTCGAGGTGATTCTCCTCTATCGATCGAATAAACCTCGATGCATGTTCTCGATGGCCCGGAGCATCGAAGGGTTTCTCTAGTGCAAAGTCTTTCTTCAAAGAAAAACAACTCGAGGTTAACTCGTCGTACGCCGGCGGTGTACCACCAACCGGGCAAGAAGCAGAGATAGATTTTCCCTTTTTTTGATGAGCGAATTTGGGCAGGGCAGCCATAACTCTTTGAATAAAGATAAAGAGGAAGAAAGCTCAAGCAGTTTTGCAAGATTAGAAAAGGAAGAGAACGTTAAAGAGAAAATTGGTTTTATGAAGTTTCAAGACCTAAACTGAAGAAGAAGCGAGTGTATATATATAGAACAAACGTCGGCTATTCACCCACTTTAAGGGCAAATTAATTCTGACAAGACCGTTATAGTTTTTGGGGAAGTGTACCGGCAGGGCCACCTCGGTCACTTCACGGTCATATCATATAAAAAACGCTGTCATGCAGCGTTCGAGGGATCAAAAATCCCATGTCAACCTAGCCTCGAGAAGGTGTCCGATCCTGAGGATCTCTTTCACTACAAGAACGAGCTCCAAAGAGATAAATTTAGAGCTCGAAGGTCGACTTTTGCGTAAGCATTGCAGGGAAAAATTTGAAAAATATGAAACGAAGAGATCTTTTTTATTCCAAAAATATATTTACAAGGGTATTTTACAAAGCTTCCCCGAGGGTTCCATGTACAAAAAAAAAGGGAAAAAGCAAAATAGTAGGTAAATCTACTCTTCGCCTTCACTGCTGCCCGAGCCGCTTCCAAAGCACTCATCCGAAGTAGTTGAAGTTGCCGATTCTTTCTCCAAGGTCCTGACTTCTTCAATCTCGGCAGAGAGATCAGCACCTTTAGCACTCGCTTCCTCGAAGGCTTTCCTCCTGGCTTGTAAGCGAGCATGTGCAACTGCCCGAGCCAGTTTTAGCTCGGCCTTCTCGGATATCTCCCTGACCCGATGATTTACGACGGCAACATCCCTTTTGTATGAAGAGACAAATTCATCGGCCTCATACTTGGCCACAGATAATGCAGCAGCCTCCTCCTGAGCACTTCAAAGAAGGTCTTGAATGGAGGACAGCTTCTCCCGAAGCATGTCCCTCTCCGAAGGCACGGTATCATTCAGCCCCGTCAGCTCAAGGATTTCACCGTCCTTGGCCACAACATCCTCTCAGAGCTGCCCTACGAGGGAATCCCTTCGCCTAATCTGAAAGATGCAGAAGATAAGCTAATCAGCACCAAGTATGAGAATAAAAGATAGGATTATGGGTACCAGAGTACCTGATCGATAAAGTCGACCCTCTCTTGGAGCGCCCTCTCCGAGCCTGCCCGGAGGTTGATCAACTCCTTCTCTTTCCGGGAGCATAGAGCCTCTAGATCAATTGACTCCGAAGTAAGCTTCTCAATCTCCTCTCCACAATGAGTCAACTCATATTGCAGCATGGAGAAGGCTTGGTCATACAGCTTCTTGACCTACAACACAAAGGAAGAAAGTTAGGAAAGCAAGAGTAGAAATTTGAAGCATAGAATACTATATCAAGGAGGTCACCTGCTTTTGAAGCCTCTCGGCCTCTTCGACAGAAACAGGGGCATCGATATCGGTTTCCTATGCAACACCTTCAAAGTAATCTCTGAATGTATCATCCTCTCCCCCAGAGGTCTCCAAACCGGGGGCATTCCTGTCCCTGGCATCTCGTATCTCCCCTGGAGAGATGGATGGGCCCGATTAAAACCTGTCTGTAGCATCAACGGGGCTTCCTCTCGACCCCGAAAAGCTCCAAAAGAGAGCCCTCTGAGCACAGACTGTGCCATGTCCAACGAGCGGCTCGGGGACTGCACTCAAACCCTCCTCGAGGGTCTCCTCAACTCGAGGCAGGTCCGCATCGGCCACTTCCAACTCAGCAGCTGTCCACCTAGCAACTTTTGAAGCATCAATGCTTCATTTTACCTTTTGTACCAAAGGGCAGGCATCATCATCTTCTTCCTTGGCCCTAAGACTATCAGCGGACATCGAGGTAAGGACCGTAGCGTCGGTCTTGGGCTTTCGAGCCTTTGCTTTTTTGGATTTTGGAGACGCCGCTGATGTCTCCTTCTTCCTTTTCTTATCTATGACGGCCTTCGAAGCCTCTTCCTTACCAGGAGGAGGCGGTCTCATCGACACGCCTTTCCCAAGGCCTGCACATGCATGATGTATCAAACTCACCACCATAAAGAGTACTTACAAAGAATGAGGAAATGACAACAATGAGAGCGTACTATGGTTCTTGGCCTGCCACCGTGTTTTGGAAAAATCGCGCCAAATGCGCTTGCTGTATAGGAGGGCGGAGTTCAAAAGTTTGATCCATCCCCGAAGGTCCTGGACCGCACTAGGGAACCAAACAGTGGCTACACAATCAGTAGAAAATCAATAAAAAGAGAAGGAGGTCAGATCGGAAGAAGAAAAAGAGGTGATAAAACATAGTCAATGTGGAGATACTTACGCTTCATGTTCCATTCCTCCGGGAATGGCATTGTATCAACAGGGATGATGACCGAGGTTTTGACTTTAACAAATCGGCTCATCCATCCTCGGTATTTATATTCGTCGATGCAGGCGAAGAAAGCCTTGGAAGATCAACAGTGCAGTTTAATTAGACCCCTCGGAAGAGATGAGGGCTATATAATCTGATCAAGTGATCGAGGGTGAAATTCATTCCCTCGACCATGTTGGAAATGTATCGAATCATATATACAATTCTCCAGAAAGAAGGATAAGTCTGACCAAGTGTCACTCGGTATTGACTACAGAAGTCAAGAATTACCGGGTCTATCGGTGGAGAAGAAGAATCTACGGGGCCTAAATTGAAGGGGTATGTATATACGCTAAGAAATCCAACTTTATGTATGACTATGCTTTCTTCGGCTGTGGGGATTTCTACTTGCGCTGCCTCCTCCCAACGACAATCGAGTTTTACCCTCTCTATATCGGTTACTACACTTATATACCGAGACATGGGCTCGCATCCGCTCGGTGTAGAAAGGGGGTTTTCAATGGTAAAATTGGAAATGGTGTCGAAGGGGCCAGGGATGCACTGTTCGATATTGGGGGTTTTCTTGATTTTCCCTTAGACGGGCGTGATGAAGAAGTGGCTCCCTCTTTTTGAGCTACCGTTTTGGAAGTTTTTGCCATAATTGCAACTGTGTTTCAAATAAAGAAGATGAAGAAGCAAGCACAGGAAGAGGGTGAAAGTAGAAAACGGTTAGTAAAATTTTTATGATTTGAAGATGTTGCAAAATTGTGAAAGGGAAAATGAGTAAAGTATTTATAGAAGCCATTTGGGCACGTTTGGGAAGCGGAAAGGTCGAACCAATAGCGGTTCGTGGGACTCTCGAGAATCATGCTAACAACGACCTCTGTGCAGCCTTTTTGTCGCGTCATTTAATGTTCTGGTGAGTCTGACGTCATAATAGGGATATCGAAGAAGCAAGAATTCAAATCGTTTCTTGACTTTTCCTTCCAAGAAATGCGGGGACTATCTATATACGGCTAAAATCAGAGAGTCCGATTTTATGATTACTATAACATTCCGTAGCCTGTCTTCAGAGGGCTCGAGGAACATCTCGAGGTTCCACACTGAGGAAGCATATCGAGGATCCACCACACTCGACCTCAGAGCGGTATAAATCGGAGACCAACGTGGAAACGGGAAAATTCCCAAAAGGCACGTGGTTAAGGTTGACCAAGTATGCAAGAATAGTACAAGTCCATCTCGTGGCATTAAATGGTTGTACCATCTGTTTACCTTTGTAATAATTACACATGTACTATGTTGGGGTTCCCCCTCCTATATAAAGGGGACCCTTGTCATTTTGTAGGACAGGTGATATTTAATACAAGAAAAAGAACATTCTCTGCTTTTCTAACTCAAACATTCTCTACAATCGTTCCATTGATTTATGGCCTTTCATTTATTGTGTTCATTAATTGTTCTT
This sequence comes from Nicotiana paniculata, assembly GCA_005239505.1. NCBI lineage: Eukaryota > Viridiplantae > Streptophyta > Magnoliopsida > Solanales > Solanaceae > Nicotiana > Nicotiana paniculata. Next base: position 58,898 of record ML305042.1, read on the forward strand.
CCTTTATTGCTCATTATTGATTATAAAGAATCCATCTTCGAGGCCTTCAATACTGTTGCATCTTCATCGATCGCCCTCTGTCAAGCGCTCGACCCGACCTCGAGGCCCTTTTTCGACCAAGCTCGAGACTCCGTCTCTTAACTGCTCGGTTTGCACAATTTCATTATCCTTCGCTCTTATCTCATTTTTCTTAAATCTCACATAGAATCTATTGCCTAAACAACTAGTATTAAAATATATCACATATTTTTAGAACCACAAAATCAAATATAATTATAATTACTATTTTCACGGTAAACAATGTTGATCTTCAATGGGCTTAGGAAGTGCACCACAATAACATGTGGGCACAACATAAGAAGAGTTCAATTCATCCAATAAGTTCCTCATTCTGGTGAAGTAGGTTGCTATATCAACTGACCCTTGAGAGGTGTACCAAATCTCCCTTTGGAGTTGGATATACTTGACCCATTAGATTGACCAAATTTATCATTTATATCTCCCCATACTTCTTTTGCAGTGGCAAAACACATAGACACTTATAACAATTTCTCTAGTTAAGATGTTAGTAACTCATATCTCTACCATGTCATTACATCTCTCCCAATAAGAAAAATATGGAGACTCGGGAGTTGGTTGGAGAATTTTTCCAGTGACTAGACCTAATTTGTTCTTTGCTGAAAGGGAAGTCAACATATTATTATGCCATCACAAAGCCAGTCCATTGAAAGGTATTGTAACTAATTAACTATCGGGACTATCAGAAGGATACACATAAAAAGGGTGTGATGAATCTAAGGTGAATTCAGTGAAATCAATAGTCGAGATTGAACCTCAGAATAAGTTATGTGTTAAATTTTTCGTAGAAAGTTTAAATATTTTATAATAAAAATTTATCATTGTGAAATTGATGTGACTGTTGAGGGATGAGAAAGCCTTCTCGATTAAAATAAATATATTTTTATGATTTTCTTAAACTTAATGTAACTTTCATTTTGTATCTTTAACATTCTGACCATTAAAACCTATAATTATTATTTTTAAATTTAGATATTGGTAAATTATTTGAATTTTTTTTTTTAATTTAAAATTGTGTTAACCTTTGATGATCTATAAAGTATAATAGTCACTATAATATTGATGGCTTAGACTTATATTTTGAACTAAAAGTATTAAGAAAAATAGTATATAGAAGAAAATACTCTAGTCGATATATTTATTTACATAAAAAAATTTGATTCTTTTTCAAATACTTAATAGTTTTCTCAACAGAAAGAAGCTTTTCAAAGTAAACATACATCGGATCAACGTCACAAGAGTGAGTAAATTGATTAGCTACATTATTAATTAAAAAATAATTACATAAAAAATCGATTAAAAAAATTGGGCCTCTAATTATAGTTATGCTTTAGGCCCCCAATTATATACAACCGCCCCCCGTTTTCTTTGCAACTTGAAAAAGTAAGGCCTTTGAATAAAAAATTATACATAAAATCCCAAAACATCGACTGCGGGGAAGACGAACTTTGAACAAAGAAACCGACGAAACTTTGAGCAAGGCTACCATAGAACGAAAGCGCCAAACAACAAGGATCCTGTGCTTGGCTCTGATGCCATGTCAAGATTGAAATCGATCAGGAATTGATGAGAATTTGAACTAAAACCCTAGATAAAAACGAGAGAAGAAAATTGAGAGAATATTATTTTGTTTCATCTATTTATAATATGACCAGTTGTCTCTAGAAATATCTGAAGTCCTTTATATGTTCAAGTGGACCGATTCATAGTAAAAAATACAGATGCAATATAAAAGGAATAATTGGGTCTAAACTGTACAAATAAATATTCGAACTATTACAAAAATATCAATTGAGCCTTAGACTAAGAAGACCACACCCCCTCCCCCTCTCAAGCTGGAGGGGGAAGCATTTCAAGCTTGCAAATTGGGTTAGACAAAGACTTGGTAGTGTTGTAGTATTCTATGATATTGCCGCATAAATATTAGCACATCTATTGGTTTTGGAAAGTCTCAAACATAGTCGGTGTCGATTTTTGCTAAAGTGGTTATGTAGCAATTTTTCTATGCCAGACTACCACTTGCATTATCTTTTATTCTTTACTCCCAACGATGTTTATAGGGTATGTCATCTGGTATGCTAGAGCTAAACTTTTCGGCATAAGTGTTAATAAAATATTTTTGTAAACTTGGCCACAACATCCTCTCAGAGCTGCCCCACGAGGGCATCCCTTTGCCTAATCCGAAAGATGCAGAAGATAAGCTAATCAGCACCAAGTATGGCAATAAAAGATAGGATTATGGGTAACATAGTACCTGCTCGATGACGTCGCCCTTCTCTTGGAGCGCCCTCTCCGAGCCTGCCGGAGGTTGATCAACTCCTCCTCTTTCCGGGAGAATAGAGCCTCTAGCTCAAATGACTCCGATGTAAGCTTCTCAAGCTCCTCTCCGCGATGATTCAACACATCTTGCATCTTGGAGAAGGCTTGGTCATACAGATTCTTGACCTACAACACAAAGGAAGAAAGTTAGGAAAGCAAGAGTAGAAATTCAAAGCATAGAATACTATATCAAGAAGGTCACCTGCTTTTGAAGCCTCTCGTCCTCCTCGATAGCAACGGCGACATTGATATCGGTCTCCTACTCAACACCTTCAAGGTAATCTCTGAATGCATCATCCTCTCCTCGAGAGGTCCCCAAACCGGGGGCATTACTGTCCTGGGCATCTCATATCTCCCCTAGTGAGAAGGATGGACCCGATTGAAACCCGCCTGTATCATCAACCACCATCGGGGCTTCCTCTCGACCCCGAAAAGCTCCAGAAGCGAGCCCTCCAAGCTCACCAACACAGACTATGCCATGTTCGACGAGCGGCTCGGGGACTGCAATCAAACCCTCCTCGAGGGTCTCCTCAACTCGAGGCAGGTCCGCATCGGCCGCCTCCAACTCAACACTCGTCCACCTAGCAACTTTAGAAGCATCAACGCTTCGTTTTACCATTTCTACCAAATGGCAGGCATCATCATCTTCTTCCTCGGCCCTAAGACTCTCAGCGGCCATCGAGGTAAGGGTCGTAGTGTCGGTCTTGGGCTTCCAAGCCTTTGCATTTTTGGATTTCGGAGACGCTGCCGATGTCTCCTTTTTCCTTTTCTTATATATGACGACCTTAGAAGCCTCTTCCTCACCCGGAGAAGGCGGTCTCATCGACACGCCTTCCCCAAGGCCTGCACATTCATGATGTATCAAACTCACCACCATAGAGAGTACTTACAAATAATAAGGAAATGACAACAATGAGAGCGTACCATGGTTCTTGGCCTGCCACGGTGTTTTGGTAGAATCGTGCCAGACGCGCTTGCTGTATGAGAGAGAAGAGTCCAAAAGTTTGATCCATCCCCGAAGACCCTGGACCGCGCCGGGGAACCAAACGATAGCTACACAATCAGTTGAAAATCAATCAAAAGAGAAGGAGGTCAGATCGGAAGAAGAACAAGAGGTGATAAAACATACTCAATATGGAGATACTTACACTTCATATTACATTCCTCCGGTAATGGAATTCTATCAGCAGGGATGATGTCCGAGGTTTTAACTCTAACAAATTGACTCATCCATCCCCGGTCTTTATTTTGTTGATGCAGACGAAGAAAGCCTTGGCGGATCGACAGTGCAGTTTAATTAGACCCCCTCGGAAGAGACGAGGGCTATACAATCTGATCAAGTGATCGAGGGTGAAAGTCATTCCCTCGACCATGTTGGAAATGTATCTAATCATATATGTAATTCTCCAGAAAGAAGGATAAATCTGACCAAGCGTCACTCGGTATTGACTACAGAAGTCAAGAATCACGGGGTCTATTGGTGGAGAAGAAGAATCTACGGGGCCTAAAGTGAAGGTGTATGTATATACGCTAAGAAAGCCAGCTTTATGCGTGACTATGCTTTCTTCGGCTATGGGGATTTCTACTTGCGCCACCTCCCTCCAACGACAATCTAGTTTTACCCTCTCTATATCGGTTACTACACTTATATACCGAGACATGGGCTCGCATCCGCCCGGTGTAGAAGGGGGTTTTTCAATGGTAAAATCGGAGATGGTGTCGAAGGGTCCAGAGATGCACTGTTCGATACTAGGGGGATTTCTTGATTTTCCCTTAGATGGGCGTGATGAAGAAGTGGCTCCCTCTTTTTGAGGTACCGTTTTGGAAGTTTTTGCCATAATTGCAACTGAGTTTTAAAGAAAGAAGATGAAGAAGCAAGCGTAGGAAGAGGGTGAAAGTAGAAAATGGTTAATAAAATTTTGAAGACTTGAAGATGTTGTAAAATTGTGAAAAGGCAAACGATTAAAGTATTTATAGAAGCCATTTGGGCACGTTTGGGAAGCGGAAAGGTCGAACCAATAGCGGTTTGTGGGATTCTCGAGAATCGTGCTGACAGCGACCTCTGCACAACCTTTTTATCGCGTCATTCAATATTCTGGTGAGGCTGACGTCATAATAGGGATATGAAAGAAGCAATAATTCAAATCGATTCTTGTCTTTTCATTCCAAGAAACGCGGGACTGTCTGTATACGGCTAAAATCGGAGATTCCGATTTTATGATCACTATAGCATTCCGTAGCCTGTCTTCAGAGGGCTCGAGGCACAACTCGAGGTTCGACACCGAGGAAGCATATTGAGGATCCCCCACACTCGACTTCGGAGCGGTATAAATTGGAGACCATCATGGAAAAGAGGGAAATTCCCAAAAGGCACGTAGTTAAGGTTAACCAAGTATGTAAGAATAGTACAAGTACGTATCGTGGCATTAAATGGCTATACCAACTGTTTACCTTTGTAACAATTACACATGTATTATGTTTGGATTCCCCCTCCTATATAAAGGGGACCCTTGTAATTTTGTAGGACAGATGATATTCAATACAAGAACAAGAACATTCTCTGCTTTCTAACTCAAACATTCTCTACAATCGTTCCATTGATTTATTGCCTTTCATTAGTTGTGTTTGTAACGACCCGACCATTCGGTTTGTAAAAATTTATCATTGTGAAACTGATGTGATTGTTGAGGGATGAGAATGTCCTCTCGGATAAAGTAAACATATTTTTATGATTTTCTTAAACTTAATGTAACTTTCATTTTGTATTTTTAACATTCTGACCACTAAAACCTATAATTAATATTTCAAAATTTAGATATTGCTAAATGATTAGAATTCTTTTTTTTTATTTAAAAATTGTGTTAACCTTTGATGATCTGTAAAGCATAACAGTCACTATAATATTGATGGATTAGACTTATATTTCGAACTAAAAGTATTAAGAAAAATAGTATATAGAAGATAATACTCCAGTCGATATATTTATTTACATAAAAAAGTTTTATTCTTTTTCAAACACTTAATAGTTTTCTCAACAGAAAGAAGCTTTTCAAAGTAAACATACATCGGATCAACGTCACAAGAGTGATTAAATTGTTTAGCTACATTATTAATTGAAAACTAATTACATAGAAAATCGATTAAAAATAATAGGTCCTCTAATTGTAGTTATGCATTCGGCCCCCAATTATGTCCAACCCCCCGGTTTTCTTCGCAACCTGAAAAAGTAAGGCCTTTGAATAAAAAATTATACATAAAATCCCAAAACATCGACAGCCGGGACGACGAACTTTGAACAGATAAATCGACAAAACTTTGAGCAAGGCTACCATAGGACGAAAGAGCCAAATAACATGGATCCCGTGTTTGGCTCTGATACCATGTCAAGATTGAAATCGATTAGGAATTGATGAGAATTTGAACGAAACCCCTAGATAAAAATGAGAGAAGAAAATAGAGAGAATATTATTTTGTTTCATCTGTTTATACAATGACCAGTTGTCTCTAGAAATATCGGAAGGACCTTATATGTACAAGTGGACCGAGTCATAGTAAAAAATATAGATGCAATATAAAAGGAATAATTGGGTCTAAACTGTGCAAATAAATATTCTAACTATTACAAAAATATACAATTGGGCCTCAGACTGAGAAGGCCACACCCCCTCCCCCTCCCCCTCTCAAGATGGAGGGGGAAGCATTTCAAGCTTGCAAATTGGGTTGGACAAAGACTTGGTAGTGTTGTAGTATTCTATGATATTGCCGCATAAATATTAACACATCTATTGATTTTGGAAAATCTCAAACATAGTCGGTGTCGATTTTTTCTAAAGTGGTTATGTAGAAATTTTTCTATGCCAGACTACTACTTGTATTATCTTTTATTCTTTACTCCCAACGATGTTTATAGGGGATGTCATCTTGTATGCTAGAGCTAAACATTTCGGCATAAGTGTCAATAAAATATATTTGTAAACTTGGCCACTACATCCTCTCGGAGCTGCCCCAGAAGGGCATCCCTTCGCCTAATCTGAAATATGAAGAAGATAATCTAATCAACACCAAGTATGGCAATAAAAAATAGAATTATGGGTACCAGAGTACCTGCTCGAAGAAGTCGACCGTCTCTTGGAGCGCCCTCTCCTAGCTCGCCCGGAGGTTGATCAACTCCTCATCTTTCCGAGCATAGAGCCTCTAGCTCAATTGACTCCGATGTAAGCTTCTCAAGCTCCTCTCCACGCTGAGTCAACTCATCTTGCAGCTTGGAGAAGGCTTGGTCATACAACTTCTTGACCTACAACACAAAGGAAGAAAGTTAGGAAAGCAAGAGTAGAAATTCGAAGCATAGAATACTATAACAAGAAGGTCACCTGCTTTTGAAGCCTCACGACCTCCTTGAGCGAAACTGGGGCATCGATATCGGTCTCCTACTCAACACCTTCAAATTAATCTCTGAATACATCATCCTCTCCTCGAGAGGTCCCCAAACCGGGGGCATTCCTATACCAGGCATCTCGTATCTCCCGTGGAGAGAAGGATGGGCCCGATTGAAACCCGCATGTAGCATCAACCTCCATCGGGTCTTCCTCTCGACCCCGAGAAGCTCCAGAAGCGAACCCTCCGAGCTCACCAACACAGACTGTGCCATGTCCGATGAACGGCTCGGGGACTGCATTCAAACCCTCCTCGAGGGTCTCCTCAACTCGAGGCAGGTCCACATCGGCCGCCTCCAACTCAACAGCCGTCCACCTAACAACTTTCGAAGCATCAACGCTTCGTTTTACCCTTTGTACCAAAGGCCAGGCATCATCATCTTCTTCCTCGGCCCTAAGACTCTCAGGGCCATCGAGGTAAGTACCGTAACGTCTGTCTTGGGCTTCTAAGACTTTGCTTTTTTTGATTTCAGAGACGCCGCCAATGTCTCCTTCTTCCTTTTCTTATCTATGACGGCCTTCGAAGCCTCTTCCTCAGTAGGAGGAGGCGGTCTCATCGACACGCCTTCCCCAAGGACTGCACAGGCATGCTGTATCAAACTTGCCACCATAGAGAGTACTTACAAAGAATGAGGAAATGACAACAATGAGAGAATACCATGGTTCTTGGCCTGCCATCGTGTTTTGGACAAATCGCGCCAGAAACGCTTGCTGTATGGGAGGGCGGAGTCCAAAAGTTTGATCCATCCCGTAAGGTCCTAGACTGCGCTGGGGAACCAAACGGTGGTTACACAATTAGTAGAAAATCAATCAAAAGAAAAGGAGGTCAGATCGGAAGAAGAAAAAGAGGTGATAAAACATACTCAATGTGGAGATACTTACGCTTCATGTTCCATTCCTCCAGGAATGGCATTCTATCAGCAGAGATGATGTCCGAGGTTTTGACTCTAACAAATCGGCTCATCCATCCCCGGTGTTTATCTTCGTCGATGCATGCGAAGAAAGCCTTGGCGAATCGATAGTGCAGTTTAATTATACCCCCTCGGAAGAGACGAGGGCTGTACAATCTGATCAAGTGATCGAGGGTGAAAGTCATTCCCTCCACCATGTTAGAAATGTATCGAATCATATATACAATTCTCCAAAAAGAAGGATAAATATGACCAAGCATCACTCGGTATTGACTACAGATGTCAAGAATCACCGGGTCTATCGATGGAGAAAAACTACGGGGCCTAAAGTGAAGGGGTATGTACATATGCTAAGAAACCCATCTTTATGCGTGACTATGCTTTCTTCGGCTGTGGGGATTTCTACTTGCGCCGCCTCCCCCCAACGAAAATCTAGTTTTACCCTCTCTATATCGGTTACTGATTTTATATACCGAGACATTGGCTTGCATCCGCCCGGTGTAGAAGGGGGTTTTTAAATGGTAAAATTGGAGATGGTGTCGAAGGGGCGAGAGAAGTACTATTCGATACTAGGGGGATTTCTTGATTTGCCCTTAGACGGGCGGGATGAAGAAGTGGATCACTCTTTTATAGGTACCGTTTTGGAAGTTTTTTCCATAATTGCAACTGAGTTTTAAAGAAAGAAGATGAAGAAGCAAGCGCATGAAGAGGGTGAAAGTAGAAAACGGTTAGAAAAATTTTGAAGACTTGAAGATGTTGTAAAATTGTGAAAAGGCAAACGATTAAAGTATTTATAGAAGCCATTTGGACACGTTTGGGAAGCGGAAAGGTCGAACCAATAGCGGTTCATGGGATTCTAGAGAATCGTGCTGACAACGACCTCTGCGCATCCTTTTTGTCGCGTCATTTAATGTTCTGGTGAGGCTGACGTCATAATAGGGATATCAAAGAAGCAAGAATTCAAATCGTTTCTTGTCTTTTCATTCCAAGAAACGCGGGGACTATCTATATACGGCTTAAATCGGAGAGTCCGATTTTATGATCACTATAGCATTCTGTAGCCTGTCTTTAGAGCGCTCGAGGCACAACTCGAGGTTTGACACCGAGGAAGCATATCGAGGATCCCCCACACTCGACCTCGGAGTGGTATAAATTGCAGACCATCATGGAAAAGCGGGAAATTCGCAAAAAGGCACGTGGTTAAGGCTGACCAAGTATGCAAGAATAGTACAAGTCCGTATCGTGGCATAAAATGGATGTACGAGCTATTTACCTTTGTAACAATTACACATGTACTATGTCGGGTTCCCCCCTCCTATATAAAGGGGACCCTTGTCATTTTATAGGATAAATGATATTCAATATAAGAACAAGAACATTCTCTGCTTTCTAACTCAAACATTCTCTACAATCGTTCCATTGATTTATTGTCTTTCATTTATTGTGTTCATTAATTGTTCTTAATTTATTGCTCATTATTGATCATAAAGAGACCATCTTCGAGGCCTTCAATACTATTGCATCTTTATCGATCGCCCTCTGTCAAGCCCTCGACCCGACCTCGAGGCCCTATTTCGACCGAGCTCGAGACCCCGTCTCTTAACTGCTCGGTTTGCACAATTTCATTATCCTTTGCTCTAATCTCATTTTTCTTAACTCCCACTTAGCATATATTGCTACAACTAATATTAAAATAGATCACATATTTTTAGAACAACAAAATCAAATATAATTATAATTATTATTTTCACGGTAAACAATGTTAATCTTCAATAGGCTTAGGAAGTGCACCACAAGAACATGTGGGCACAACATAAGAAGAGTTCAACTCATCATATAAGTTCCTCATTCTAGTGAAGTAGGTTACTATATCAACTGACCCTTGAGAGGTGGACCTAATCTCCCTTTGGAGTTGGATATACTTGACCCATTAGATTGACCAAATTTATCATTTATATCTCCCCATATTTCTTTTGCAGTGGCAAAACACATAGACACTTATAACAATTTCTCTAGTTAGGATGTTAGTAACTCATATCTCTACCATATCATTACATCTCTCCCAATAAGAAAAATATTGAGACTCGGAGTTGGTTGTAGAATTTTACCAGTGACTAGACCTAATTTGTTCTTTGCTGAAAGGGAAGTCAACATATTATTATGCTATCACAAAGTCAGTCCATTGAAAGGTATTGTAACTAATTAACTATCGGGACTATCAGAAGGATACACATAAAAAGGGTGTGATGAATCTAAGGTGAATTTAGTGAAATCAATGTCGAGATTGAACCTCATAATTTGTCACAAAATTACCCATAACAATAGTAAAATTCAATTAATCACAATTTCTGACAGTAGTTTCAATCACGAACCAGAAGAAATCGTCAAATCGATGCTTGGCCACAACAATACACAGTCGACTATGAGAATATAGAGTAGATGAGAAGAATATTACAGGTCTTCAAGGCCGGGTTAAAGGCTAGGCAAGTAAGCATATGCATTAGGCCCCCAATTTTGAGGGGCCCCAATTTTAAAAATAATAAGTTATGTGTTAAATTTTTCTTAAAAAGTTTAAATACTTTATAGTAAAAATTTATCATTGTGAAATTCATGTGACTGTTAAGGGATGTGAAAGTCCTCTCGGATAAAGTAAACATATTTTTATGATTTTCTTAAACTTAATGTAACTTTCATTTTGTATTTTTAACATTCTGACCACTAAAACCTATAATAATTATTTTAAAATTTAGATATTGCTAAATGATTAGAATTCTTTTTTATTTATTTAAAAGTTGTGTTAACCTTTGATGATCTGTAAAGCATAACAATCACTATAATATTGATGGCTTAGACTTATATTTTGAACGAAAAGTATTAAGAAAAATAGTATATAGAAGATAATACTCCAGTCGATATATTTATTTACATAAAAAATTTTGATTCATTTTCAAATACTTAATAGTTTTCTCAACAGAAAGAAGCTTTTCAAAGTAAACATACATCGGAATAACGTCACAAGAGTGATTAACTTGATTAGCTACATTATTAATTGAAAAATAATTATATAAAAAATCGATTAAGGAAATTGGGATTCTAATTGTAGTTATTCTTGAGGCCCCCAATTATGTCCAACCGCCTCCGGTTTTCTTCGCAACATGAAAAAGTAAGGCCTTTGAATAAAAAATTATACATAAAATCCCAAAACATCGACTACCGGGACGACGAACATTGAACAGAGAAACCAACGAAACTTTGAGCAAGGCTACCATAGGACGAAAGCGCCAAACAACATGGATCCCATGCTTGGTCTTTGATACCATGTCAAGATTGAAATCGATCAGAATTGATGAGAATTTGAATGAAAACCCTAGATAAAAATGAGAGAAGAAAATAGAGAGAATATTATTTTGTTTCATCTATTTATAATATGAACAGTAGTCTCTAGAAATATCTGAAGACCCTTATATGTACAAGTGGACCGAGTCATAGTTAAAAATACAGATGCAATATAAAAGGAATAATTGGGATTAAACTGTGCAAATAAATATTCTAACTATTACAAAAATATACAACTGGGTCTCAGACTGAGAAGGTCACCCCCCCTCCCCCTCTCAAGCTGGAGGGGGAAGCATTTCAAGCTTGCAAATAGGGTTTGACAAAGATTTGGTAGTGTTGTAGTATTCTATGATATTGCCGCATAAATATTAACACATCTATTGGTTTTGGAAAATCTCAAACATAGTCGGTGTCGAGTTTTGCTAAAGTGGTTATGTAGCAATTTTTCTATGCCAGACTACTACTTGCATGTAGCAATTTTATCTTTTATTCTTTGATCCCAACGATGTTTATAGGGGATGTCATCTGGTATGCTAGATCTAAACTTTTCGTCATAAGTGTTAATAAAATATATTTGTAAACTTGGCCACAACATCCTCTCGGAGCTTCCCCATGAGGGCATCCCTTCTCCTAATCTGAAAGATGCAGAAGATAAGTTAATCAACACCAAGTATGGCAATAAAAGATAGGATTATGGGTACCAGAGTATCTGCTCGAAGTAGTAGACCCTCTCTTGGAGCGCCCTCTCCGAGCCTGCCCGGAGGTTGATCAACTACTTCTTTCCGAGAGCATAGAGCCTTTAGCTCAATTGACTCCGATGTAAGCTTCTCAAGCTTCTCTCCACGATGAGTCAACTCATCTTGCAGCTTGGAGAAGGCTTGGTCGTACAGCTTCTTGACCTACAACACAAAGGAAGAAAGTTAGGAAAGCAAGAGTAGAAATTCGAAGCATAGAATACTATATCAAGAAGGTCACCTACTTTTGAAGCCTCTCGGCCTCCTCGAGAGAAACCGATGCATCGATATCGGTCTCCTACTCAACCTTCAAAGTAATCTCTTAATGCATCCTCCTCTCCCCGAGAGGTCCCCAAACCGGGGGCATTCCTGTCCCGGGCATCTCGTATCTCCCCCGGAGAGAAGGACGGGCCCGATTGAAACCCGTATGTAGCATCAACCTCCATTGGGGCTTCCTCTCGACCCCGAAAATCTCTAGAAGCGAGCCCTCCGAGCTCACCAACACGGACTGTTCCATGTCCGACGAGCGGCTCATGGACTGCACTCAAACCCTTCCCGAGGGTCTCCTCAACCCGAGGCAGGTCCGCATCGGCCTCCTCCAACTCAGTAGCCGTCCACCTAGCAACTTTCGAAGCATCAATGCTTCATTTTACCCTTTTTACCAAAGTGCAGGCATTATCATCTTCTTCCTCGGCCCTAAGACTCTCTGCGGCCATCGAGGTAAGGACCGTAGCGTCGGTCGTGGGCTTCGGAGCCATTGCTTTTTTTGGATTTCGGAGACGCCGTTGATGTCTCTTTCTTCCTTTTCTTATCTATTACGACCTTCGAAGCCTCTTCCTCACCAGGAGGAGGCGGTCTCATTGACATGCCTTCCCCAAGGCCTACACAGGCATGATGTATCAAACTCACCACCATAGAGAGTACTTATAAAGAATAAGGAAATGACAATAATGAGAGCGTAACATGGTTCCTGGCCTGCCACCGTGTTTTGGCCAAATCGTGCCAGACGTGCTTGGTTTATGGGAGGGCGGAGTCCAAAAGTTGATCCATCCCAAAAGGTCCTGGACCGCGCCAGGGAACCAAACGGTGGCTACATAATCAGTAGAAAATCAATCAAAAGAGAAGGAGGTCAGATCGGAAGAAGAAAAAGAGGTGATAAAACATACTCAATGTGGAGATACTTATGCTTCATGTTCCATTCCTCCAGGAATGTCATTCTATCAGCATGGATGATGTCCGAGGTTTTGACTCTAACAAGTCGGCTCATCCATCCCCGGTCTTTATCTTTGTCGATGCAGGTGAAGAAAGCCTTGGCAGATCGACAGTGCAGTTTAATTAGACCCCCTCGGAAGAGACGAGGGCTATACAATATTATCAAGAGATCGAGGGTGAAAGTCATTCCCTCGACCATGTTGGAAATGTATCGAATCATATATACAATTCTCTAGAAAGAAGGATAAATCTGACCAAGAATCACTCGGTATTGACTACAGAAGTCAAGAATCACCCGGTCTTTGGTGGAGAAGAAGAATCTACAGGGCCTAAAGTGAAGGGGTATGTACATACGCTAAGAAAGCCATCTTTATGCGTGACTATGCTTTCTTCGGCTGATGGGATTTCTACTTGCGCCGCCTCCCCCCAACGGCAATCTAGTTTTACCCTCTCTATATCGGTTACTAATTTTATATACCGAGACATTGGCTCGCATCCGCCCGGTGTAGAAGGGGGTTTTTCAATGGTAAAATTGGAGATGGTGTCGAAGGGGCCAGGGATGCACTGTTCGATACTAGGGGATTTCTTGATTTTCCCTTAGATGGGCGTGATGATGAAGTGGCTCCTTCTTTTTGAGGTACCATTTTGGAAGTTTTCCAAAATTGCAACTGAGTTTTAAAGAAAGAAGACGAAGAAGCAAGCGCAGGAAGAGGGTGAAGGTAGAAAATGGTTAGTAAAATTTTGAAGACTTGAAGATGTTGTAAAATTGTGAAAAGAAAAACGGTTAAAGTATTTATAGAAGCCATTTGGGCACGTTTGGGAAGCGAAAAGTTCGAACCAATAGCGGTTCGTGGGATTCTCGATAATCGTGCTGACAGTGACCTCTGTGCAGCCTTTTTGTCGCGTCATTTAATGTTCTAGTGAGGCTGAGGTCATAATAAGGATATCGAAGAAGCAATAATTCAAATCGTTTCTTGTATTTTCATTCCAAGAAACGCGGGGACTATCTGTATATGGCAAAAATCAGAGAGTCCGATTTTATGATCACTATAGCATTCCGTTGCCTGTCTTTAGAGGGCTCGAGGCACAACTAGAGGTTCGACACCGGGGAAGCATATCGAGGATCCCCCACACTCGACCTTGGAGCGGTATAAATCGGAGACCATCATGGAAAATGTCACAACCCAAAAATCTATTAAGGTCATGATGGCACCGGAGACCATTGTCAGGCAAGCCAATCATTAACTAGTTGAAATAAATTCCTGTTTTAAAATTTTTGATATCATTACCTTTAACTTATTACGTAATAACTAAACAAAAATCCGTTAAGCAAATACGATGGTTTAAATATTCCATTTTAGCAAATATATATCCCAAAGACATCCCAGAACCCGGTGTCACAAGTGCATGAAAAATTTCTAAGAATTTATACAATCATTACAAAGCTTGTCCGAGATACAAATTTGACAATTAAATTTAAAACAAAATGAATACAATACGAGGGAGACTCTGTCAGCTGCGGATCGCCTCCGGATGATGCAGCTCGCCTAAGTCTCCAAACCAGCCACATCGCTGTGAAAGTACCTCTATAATAAAAATGCACAGCAAGTGTAGCATGAGTACAAAAACACCGTGTACTCAGTAAGTCGCCCGCCTAACCTCAGAGAGGTAGTGACGGAGGTCGGATTAGACACTCACAAAGGTCCAACAAATTAATTTAACACAATATGATATCAGTATAGGCATACGAGGATGATAAAATAGTAAGCATTATGGATAACTGTAATTCAAATAAATACTGAAAGTAAACAAACAGGTACTACTTCCTCATTTTCCCCAAATACCTTAAATAAACATTTACTTCTTTATTTCCCCCCAAATATCTTGTCACTTCAAAATTCATGAAAAGCGTTTACCAGTTTAGCATGTGAATACGGGATAAGGACAACCGGCCTGAGCCATCATAATAATCATCTCTGTGCACTGCCGAGGGTCGAACAGCTCGAACCATAAGTGCACCTTCGCCATAAAATAATCATATCAATGCACTGCCGAGGGTCGAACTGCCCGAACCATAAGTGCATCTTTCAATCCGCCGTGGCGTATGGCCCGCTCCCATGAGAGTGGGGGAAATAACACTCCGCTCGCGGAATGTAAATTGCGAAGCGGTCACATGCAATCATGCACAATCAAGAGTCCACCCGACTACGTCGGGAAAACAAATATTCAAGTAAATGACAAATTTCTCTTTTAAAAATCACCAAATAGTATTTAAATCCTTTTTCCGAAATTCATTTGCCAAGTTTTATAATATTCAATAATATAAACTTATTCGGAATACAACTCTCCACGAAGGAGTCAATTCTGTCTTAAATGATTAAGAAGATACACTCTAGCCTTCATAGGAAATAAGTTACAAATTCAATAGCATTATCAGTCTAATGTCATTGGCAGGATCATATGTACAACACGTAAGGCATGCTAGTGCGTTCTAGACTACCTGGATATGGCATAATAGTAGCTACGTACGGACTCCCGTCACCTCGTTCATACGTAGCCCCCGCAGATAGTAGCACATACTTAATTAGTTCACGTAGGGGGACAATTTCCCCTCACAAAGTTATCAAGGAGACTTACCTCGCTCCGAAATTCCATAACCGGCTTCCAAGCCCTTCCGACGACTCCAATTGATGCACAATGCCCCAAAACTATTCAAATAACGGGCAAACCAATAAAAATTCACTCTAATACTTGTAACAATTCAAATTATGTAAGTTCCCAACTCCGCTCGAAAAGTTGACCAAAATGCCCTCGGGCCCACGTGCCCCAATTCGTAAATTTCTCGAAGATAATTATACCCATAGCTTTACTAACTCAATTATACATCTTACTCTAATTTTCATGCTCAAATTCATGGTTAAAGTCCAAAATTCCAAATTCTAGGTCTTCCTCAAAAGTCCCAAATTTATACTAATTTTTCATGTCTAAATCCATGTAAGATCACATATTTAACTCAAAAATAGGAAGAAATCACTTACCTAGTGTTGCTTGGTGAAAATTCCTCCTTAAGCTCTCCAAAATCGTCCAAACCAATTGAAAGAAATGAAAGAAATGGGCCAAAACTCGTGTTTAAAACAATCTGCCCAGGCTTCATTGAGTTGTACCTTGCACTGTGCAGGTTGTAAATCCTATTATAATTTTCTCTTGTTTTACACCTTCTGTTAAAACACCCATAACTCCTTGTAGAAATATCTAAAGGACAAAAGGTTTGAAGATTTAGAAACTAGACTCAAAGATCTTTAATTTGATAGTTTGTACACCATATAGCACTTTATATATTTCAAGATATGAGCTTCTAAAGTGGGCTCCATGCATCAGAAAATTTTGTCGAAACTGCTCCACCAGCCATCTTCAATCAATCATAACATTCTAATAAAATGTCCAAATCATGAATGGTTTAACGTTATGGAAACTAGAATGCAAGGGCTACAAATTTTATGTTTTTAAATTTTCAGATTCCATATAAATTTTTATATATACGCCTCCAAAGTTAGCTCTTTGATTCATCAGTTGCTGTCCAAAACAGATTTGCAGCAGAAATTTCAGCATCTATTTTTGCCTGAAATCCATTCCGTTAACCTTCCGAAATCCACCCGAGGCCCTTGGAACCTTAACCGATGTTACCAACATGTCCCAAATCATGATACAAACTCGCTCGAGGCCTCAAATCAGATCAAAAAAATGTCGAAATCATGAATCGCACTCCAATTCAAGCTTTATGAACTTTGAAATTTCAAATTTCTACATCCGATGCCGAAACCTATCAAATCACGTCCGATTGATCCAAAATTTTGCACACAATTCATATTCGAACTTACGGACCTGCTCCAACTTTCGGAATTGGAATCCGACCCCGATATCAAAAAGTCAAACTCTCGGCCAAACTTCTCAAAAACCTTCAAATTTCTATCTTTAGCCAAATGGCTTCAAAATGACCTACGGACCTCCGAATTCACTTCTGATCGCGCTCCCAACTCCAGAATCACCATAAAAATCTATTCCCATATTCAGAATCCCAAACGGACATCAATAACACCGAAATTCACTTCAACCCAGACTTATGAAATTCCTTCTAAAATGCTAACTTCCACAATATAAGCCGAAACGCTCCGAGGTTATCCAAAACCCGATCCAGACTTACGTCCCAGTCCGAAATCATCATACGAACCTGCTGGAACTTTCAGATCCTGATTCCGAGTCCGTTTACTCCAAATTCTAGTCTTAGTCGATTCTTCCAACTTAAGGCTTCTGAAATGAGAATTTTCTTTCCAATTTGACTCCGAACTTCCTGAAATTCAATTCCGACCACACCTACAAGTCATAATACCTGAAACAAAGCTGCTCATGAATTCAAACCGCTGAACGACGTGCTAGAGCTCAAGACGACTGGTCGGGTCGTTACATTTTCTCCCACTTAAACATACGTTCGTCCTCGAACGTGCCAAGAACTGCTCTGGAGTTATCTGAAATCGCTGTTTAACACCTCGTGCACCTGCCCGTGCTACCACAACCCAGTTGAGCACATTATCTTGATCAAATCTGAATATATCCTCTTTTATCCATACAATAAGCTCAGAACCCAGTTCCAACACCTGAAATCGCTGCCAGGCTTGTTTCCAATATATAAACACCGTATCAACTACCACACGAGGTACCAGAACATGACCGCATACATTTGTTGAATTAGCACCATGCACCGCATAATTCATCATCTAACCATGACATCCCCTGAACCTTAATAGCCATTATTCCACGAATCCGATGCTCCCAAACCTTATGATATATATATACATCCTGCTATAATGCTGGTGATACCACCATAACGGAGGAGACGTGTAGAAATTTCTAACCAATTGCAGAGTTAACCAAACATTGAATCTTTCCCCTTGACTAAAATCATCATCTCATTACGAACCAAATAATGGTAATTATCCTGTAATATACTTCACATAATCTTATCGCACCAATCCCTGATCTATAAATCTCGTCTCACCCAGTATGAACTGCTCAGTCAACAAATCACCCCCATACATGACCATCAGTCTCACACGATGCCACAATGCACCAATAAGCCATAACTCGAACACGATACATAAGGAAATTATTCAGAAAGGGACTACTCGACTCACACAACTAACATGGATTTCCTTAGAAAATAGGAAGCAAAACACAAGAAAAATAAATATAGGAACCTCACTTAACATCACCCTGTTGCGGCGTGTGACTCAATCCAAATAACATACCCGTGGCGGCGTGCCACCCGATCCCATCATAAAATTCACATAAGGAGATATACACGGAGCTGAATTGCTCACCATTACAAATTAATGAATATCGGTCATAAACGCTAAGTGCATAATACAATCCTGGGGAGACTGATAGAGCCATATGCTACAAAAGTTAAGCACAACTAAGGTGCAATATATATATATACTCTGAAATCTCAAGAGCCCTCCTGCTCAAATAACATCATCACTACGCTGAATCTTAACACATAGGAATTTCTCAAGCCGTTTCACAATTCACACGACACAATAATAACCTTACATGAAATGAACGAAGATGGAACAACATCCGATATCCAGCACCCCTCCTTGAGGAGCGCTATACTGAAAGGAACACATTTGCCTCACATGAAGCCCATAATCCTGTTTAAACCCATTCACACACTTCAAGCTGATTCTGCTCGCACCGAACTATGCTGATAGCCTTACCTGGGTCCATAATAACCCATTTCTTCTCATAACACGCAAGAACAACCATCATAGCTGGGACAAACACCCCACAATCCACAACACAATGAACTAAACGCCTCCCAAGCATAAATTCTCACATAAGAAATATTACAATTCCTTATACTCAGTCTAAATCTTCAATCCATTACGTGACTACATGTCACACTTATACAATCTTCCCGTGGTCACGCTCCCACGACCCTCCACGAGGTAACAAGTCTGCATATCCATACCACCGACCACACTAATACTGCAAAACACATCAAGAACCCATGACCAGGATACAAAGCCTCTTTCACCAAACACCGATCTCAGGTGACACTGGAAACAACACCCGTTTACTCTAGACATTCAAGTCCCTTCTTCTTGCTAACCCGATCTCATTACATCCTTGTCAACACCGAACCGCAATCTTGATCCTTACTTCCAATTACATACTACTTACTGCACCTGCATGCCAATATGAGATAGCGCAGGATTCCATCATAACTCTTAAACAACTAATAGGGTGAACACCCCGTCATATAGAAACACCAACAACACACGAGTGAATTCTCACAATCACAAAACAGGCAAATCCTCAGGGAATAGTCTATACCCCCATGATCCTTCTGGGATCCGCCTACACTTGACAAGCCATAATACTTTAATGCTTCCAAATAAATCCATTACGGCGGCCGACAAAACTCACACACATCGGCACAAACCACATGCATAACTTAATCACATTGAAGGAACTGATCACTATCGCACATGTGCCATTCCAACCATGGCTAACCAATCTATCTTCTTTTAATCATCCTTAATCGCCTCAGAAACAATAGTAACCCCATGAGAAGATAATCCTGTAACCTAATTGCAGGCGATTGGACTCTCCCACTTAGCCCGAAGATACTCCTTGCACCACTCTGGACCCCACCGAAATCCTTCTAAATTCTTCTGTTGGCATTCCCTAAATACTCAAGTTCCCTAGCATCATTCACATATTCGGCCTCCCACCGAATAACCACTAGAATTCCTTGCATAAACTTGCCAACTACACGACCGCTAACCTGCCCACAAGAGATAACTCACATGTGGAAATTACCAACTGAAACCTTCCAACGACAATGTACTACACACTCTCTACAACATCAATACCCCATCCTAAGCCTGTTCTCATTCACCAACTTTACCAATTTGTCCGCCCTTCATGGACATCTACTAAATGCGCTACAATATCTTCTAATTCACCCTTATGCTGCCGCTCTCGCACTTTGGTTAACCTCATTCCTTTAAGCACTACCTGACATCCTTTTCTTACGCCTGGCTTTTTAGAAATTTAGCTACCACCTGACACTTCTCACATTTCTTCCTTCATCGTATGCTGCCCAATTCAATATTATTCTTTGTAGCTCTTAAACCAGCAGATCACCACGACTTCAAATTTTCCGAAGATCACCTTTCTCGAGCTGCCTTCATTAGAAATAACTATTCACTTCTGAACCACCACACACCACGATCTCTGACAACCGCTTCTTCGATACTACTTCACAACACTCTGACCCAATGCAACCGAAGAGCTGTAACACCGGCGAACTTAACACATTCTATTCGATCAAAACAGTGATACCACATCACATATGAAAACTCTACCTCGCTTGATAATACCAAGTCTTATTACTTTATCCCCCAAACTTGAACATTCATAGTCCAATTGCCCTTCCTCCACCGGAACTAAAATACTGAAATCTCGAAATTACGCTTTGAGAAGACCTCCCTTTAAGTCATTTATTACCCCGACATATGGGCAAGCATTCTACCATCATATCAACACCGCGCGATAACCAATCGTAAGCATCATAATAATCTGAGCATAGGCTCAAAGTTCTAAAAAAAACAGCAACCGAACTCAAAAAACATAATATTCTTCTGCAAGGAAACAACAATAGCCCCAACCATCTACACATGGAAAACATCTCGCACCATATCCGTAGCACCATTTCAATACCTAAAATTCACGTTTCATAGCAAGCGTTTCACGACGTATAATATTGAGTAGGAAGAACATAGGCATAAGCCTCAAAGGAATCGAATCGAACGATGAGGAATCAAGAAGGGAAGTACTCCTAACAACCCTGTAGCCTCTCAAAGATAATTACAGACGTCTCCATACCGATTCGCAAGACTCTACTAGACTTGCTCATGACTCGTGAAACCTAAGGGAACCTAGTGCTCTGATACCAAGTTGTCACGACCCAAAAAACTATTAAGGTCGTGATGGCGCCGGACACCATCGTCAAGCAAGCCAACCATTAACTAGTTTAAATAAATTTCTGTTTTAACATTTTTGATATCATTACCTTTAACTTATTACGTAATAACTAAACAAAAATCTGTTAAGAAAATACGATGGTTTAAATATTCCATTTTAGCAAATATATATCCCAAACACATCCCAGAACCCGGTGTCACAAGTGCATGAGCAATTTCTAAGAATTTATACAATCATTACAAAGCTTGTCTGAGATACAAATTGGACAATGAAATTTAAAACAAAATGAATACAATACGAGGGAAACTCTGTCAGCTGCGGATTGCCTCCGGATGATGCAGCTCGCCTAAGTCTCCAAACCAGCCACATCGTTGTGAAAGTACCTGTGCAATAAAAATGCACAACAAGTGTAGCATGAGTACAAAAACAACGTGTACTCAGTAAGTCGCCTGCCTAACCTCAGAGAGGTAGTGACGAGAGGTCGGATTAGACACTTAGAAAGGTCCAACAAATTAATTTAACACAATATGATATCAGTATAGGCATACGAGGATGATAAAATAGTAAGCATTACGGATAACTGTAATTCAAATAAATACTGAAAGTAAACAAACATGTACTACTTCCTCATTTTCCCCAAATACCTTAAATAAACATTTACTTCTTTATTTTCCCCCAAATATCTTGTCACTTCAAAATTCATGAAAAACGTTTACCAATTTAGCATGCGCATACGGGATAAGGACAACCGGCCTGAGCCATCATAATAATCATCTCTGTGCACTGCCGAGGGTCGAACAACTCGAACCATAAGTGCACCTTCGTCATAAAATAATCATATCTATGCATTACCGAGGGTCGAACTGCCCGAACCATAAGTGCATCTTTCAATCCGCCGTGGCGTACGACCCGCTCCCATGAGAGTGGGGGAAATAACACTCCGCTCGCGGAATGTAAATTGCGAAGCGGTCACATGCAGTCATGCACAATCAAGAGTCCACCCCGACTACGTCGGGAAAATAAATATTCAAGTAAATGACAAATTTCTCTTTTAAAAATCACCAAATAGTATTTAAATCCTTTTTTCAAAATTCATTTGCCAAGTTTTATAATATTCAATAATATAACCTTATTCGGAATACAACTCTCCACGAAGGAGTCAATTCTGTCTTAAATGATTAAGAATATACACTCTAGCCTTCATAGGAAATAAGTTACAAATTCAATAGCATTATCAGTCTAATGTCATTGGCAGGATCACATGTACAACACGTAAGGCATGCTAGTGGGTCCTAGACTGCCCGGACATGGCATAATAGTAGCTACGCACGGACTCTCATCACCTCGTGCGTACGTAGCCCCCGCAGATAGTAGAACATACTTAAGTAGTTCACCTAGGGGGACAATTCCCCCTCAAAAAGTTAGAAAGGAGACTTACCTAGCTCTGAAATTCCATAACCGGCTTCCAAGCCCTTCCGACGACTCCAATTGATGCACAATGCCCCAAAACTATTCAAATAACGGGAAAACCAATAAAAATTCACTCTAATACTTGTAACAATTCAAATTATATAAGTTCCCAACTCCACTTGAAAAGTTGACCAAAATGCCCTCGGGCCCACGTGCCCGGATTCCGAAATTTCTCGAAGATAAGTTCTACCCATAGCTTACTAACTCAATTATAAAATTTACTCTAATTTTCATGCTCAAATTCATGGTAAAAGTCCAAAATTCCAAATTCTAGGTCTTCCCCAAAAATCCCAATTTATACTAATTTTTCATGTCTAAATCTATGTAAGATCACATATTTAACTCAAAAATAGGAAGAAATCAGTACCTAGTGTTTCTTGGTGAAAATACCTCCTTGAGCTCTCCAAAATTGTCCAAACCAATTGAAATAAATGAAAGAAATGGGCCAAAACTCGTGTTTAAAACAATCTGCCCAGGCTTCATCGAGTTGTACCTTGTTGTGCAGGTTGTACATCCTATTATAATTTTCCCTTGTTGTACACCTTCTGTTAAAACGTCCATAACTCCTTGTATAAATATCTAAATGACAAACGGTTTGAAGATTTAGAAACTAGACTCGAAGATCTTTAATTTTATTGGTTGTACATTATATAACACTTTATATTTTCCGAGATATGATCTTCTAAAGTCGGCTCCATGCATCAGAAAATTCTATCGAAACTGCTCCACCAGCCATCTTCAATCAATCATAACTCTCTTATAAAATGTCCAAATCATGAATAGTTTAACTTTCTGGAAACTAGAATGCAAGGGATACAAATTGTATGCTTTGTAAATTTTCATATTACTTGTAGATTTGTATATATATGGCTCCAAAGTTAGCTCTCTGATGTATCAGTTGCTGTCCAGAACAGATTTGCAGCAGAAATTTCACCAACTATTTTGGCCCGAAATCCATTCCGTTAACCTTTCGAAATCCATCCGAGGCCCTCAGAACCTTAACCAATTATACCAATATGTCCCAAAATATGATACAAACTCGCTCGAGGCCTCAAATCACATCAAACAACGTCGAAATCATGAATCACACTCCAATTCAAGCTTTATGAATTTTGAAATTTCAAACTTCTACATCCGATGCCGAAACCTATCAAATCACGTCCGATTGACCCCAAATTTTGCACACATGTCATATTCGACCTTACGGACCTGCTCCAACTTTCGGAATTGGAATCCGACCCCGATATCAAAAACTCAAACTCTCGGTCAAACTTCTCAAAAACCTTCAAATTTCAATCTTTAGCCTAATGACTTCAAAATGACCTACGGACCTCCGAATTCACTTCTGATCGCGCTCCCAACTCCAGAATCACCATATGGAGAAATTCCCAGATTTGAAATCCCAAACAAAAATCAATAACTCCGAAATACACTTCAACCCAAACTTATGAAATTATTTCTAAAATGCTAACTTCCACAATATACGCCGAAACGCTCCCGGGTTATCCAAAACCCGATCTGGATACGCCCTAGTCCAAAATCATCATACGAACCTGCTGTAACCTTCAAATCCTTATTCCGAGGTCGGTTACTCCAAATTCTAGTCTTAGTCGATTCTTCCAACTTAAGGCTTCTGAAATGATATTTTTCTTTCTAATCTGAGTCTGAACTTCCTGAAATTCAATTCCTTACACACCTACAAATCATAATACCTGAAACAAAGCTGCTCATGACTTCAAACCGCTGAACAACGCGCAAGATATTAAAACGACCGGCCGGGTCATTATAGAAAAGAAGAAAATTCCCGAAAGGCACGTTGTTAAGGTTGACTAAGTATGCAAGAATAGTACAAATCCGTATCGTGACATTAAATGGCTGTACCAGCTGTTTACACTTGAAATAATTACACATGTACTATGTTGGGATTCCCCCTCCTATATAAAGGGGATCCTTGTCATTTTGTAGGATATATGATATTCAATACAAGAACAAGAACATCCTCTACTTTCTAACTCAAACATTCTCTACAATCGTTCCATTGATTTATTGCCTTTCATTTATTGTGTTCATTAATTGTTCTTCATTTATTTCACATTATTGATCATAAAGAGGCCGTCTTCGAGGCCTTCAATACTGTTGCATCTTCATCGATCGCCCTCTGTCAAGCCCTCGACCCGACCTCGAGGCCCTATTTCGACCGAGCTCGAGACCCCGTCTCTTAACTGCTCGGTTTGCACAATTTCATTATCCTTTGCTCTAATCTCATTTTTCTTAACTCCCACTTAGCATATATTGCTTAAACAACTAGTATTAAAATAGATCACATATTTTTAGAACAACAAAATCAAATATAATTGTAATTATTATTTTCACGGTAAACAATGTTAATCTTCAATAGGCTTAGGAAGTGCACTACAAGAACATGTGGGCACAACATAAGAAGAGTTCAACTCATCATATAAGTTCCTCACTCTAGTGAAGTAGGTTACTATATCAACTGACCCTTGAGAGGTGGACCTAATCTCCCTTTGGAGTTGGATATACTTGACCCATTAGATTGACCAAATTTATCATGTATATCTCCCCATACTTCTTTTGCAGTGGAAAAACACATAGACACTTATAACAATTTCTCTAATTAAGATGTTAGTAACTCATATCTCTACCATGTCATTACATCTCTCCCAATAAGAAAAATATGGAGACTCGGGAGTTGGTTGGAGCATTTTATCAGTGACTAGACCTAATTTGTTGTTTGCTGAAAGGGAAGTCAACATATTATTAGGCCATCACAAAGCCAGTCCATTGAAAGGTATTGTAACTAATTAACTATCTGGACTGTCAGAAGGATACACATAAGAAGTGTGTGATGAATCTAAGGTGAATTCAGTGAAATCAATAGTCGAGATTGAACCTCAGAATTTGGCCCAAAATTAACCATAACAATAGTAAAATTCAATTAATCACAATTTCTGACAGTAGTTTCAATCACGAACCAGAAGAAATCGTCAAATCGATGCTTGACCACAACAATACACAGTTGACTATGAGAATATAGAGTAGATGAGAAGAATATTACCGGTCTTCAAGGCCGGCTTAAAGTCTAGGCAAGTAAGCATATGCATTAGGCCCCCAATTTTGAGGGGCCCCAATTTTAAAAAGAATAAGTTATGTGTTAAATTTTTCTTAGAAAGTTTAAATATTTTATAATTTATCATTGTGAAATTGATGTGATTGTTGAGGGATGAGAAAGTCCTCTCGGATAAAGTAAACATATTTTTATGATTTTCTTAAACTTAATGTAACTTTCATTTTGTACTTTTAACATTCTTATCACTAAAACCTATAATTATTATTTTAAAATTTAGATATTGCTAAATGATTAGAATTATTTTTTTTATTTAAAAATTGTGTTAACCTTTGATGATCTGTGAAGCATAAAAGTCACTATAATATTGATGTCTTATACTTATATTTCGAACTAAAAGTATTACAAAAATAGTATATAGAACATAATACACCAGTCGATATATTTATTTACATAAAAAAGTTTGATTCTTTTTCAAATACTTAATAGTTTTCTCAACAGAAAGAAGCTTTTCAAAGTAAACATACATCGGAATAACGTCACAAGAGTGATTAACTTGATTAGCTACATTATTAATTGAAAAATAATTACATAAAAATTCGATAAAAAAAAATTGGGCCTCTAATTGTAGTTATGCTTTAGACCTTCAATTATGTCCAACCCCCCGATTTTCTTCGCAACCTGAAAAAGTAAGGCCTTTGAATAAAAAATTATACATAAAATCCCAAAACTTCGACTGCCGGGACGGCGAACTTTGAACAGAGAAACCGACGGAACTTTGAGCAAGGCTACCATAGGACGAAAGCGCCAAACAACATGGATCCGATGCTTGGCTCTTATACCATGTCAAGATTGCAATCGATCAGGAATCGATGAGAATTTGAACAAAAACCCTAGATAAAAATGAGAGAAGAAAATAGAGAGAATATTATTTTGTTTCATCTATTTATAATATGACCAGTTGTGTCTAGAAATATCGGAAGGCCCTTATATGTACAAGTGGACAGAGTTATAGTAGAAAATACAGATGCAATATAAAAGGAATAATTGGGTCTAAACTGTACAACTAAATATTCTAACTACTACAAAAATATACAATTGGGCCTCAGACTGAGAAGGCCACACACCTCCCCCCTCCCCCTCTCAAGCTAGAGGGGGAAGCATTTCAAGCTTGCAAATTGGGTTAGACAAAGACTTGCTAGTGTTCTAGTATTCTATGATATTGCCGCATTAATATTAACACATCTATTGGTTTTGGTAGTGTTCTAGCAATTTTTCTATGCCAGACTACTACTTGCATTATCTTTTATTCTTTGCTCCCAACGATGTTTATAGGGGATGTCATCTTGTATGCTAGAGCTAAACTTTTCGGCGTAAGTGTTAAAAAAATATATTTGTCAACTTGGCCGCAACATCCTCTCGGAGCTTCCCCACGAGGGCATCCCTTCGCCTAATCTGAAAGATGCAAAAGATAAGATAATTAGCACCAAGTATGGAAATAAAATATAGGATAATGGGTACCAGAGTACCTGCTCGATGAAGTCGACCCTCTCTTGGAGCGCGCTCTCCGAGCCTGCCTGGAGGTTGATTAACTCCTCCTCCTTCCGGGAGCATAGAGCCTCTAGCTCAATTGACTCTGGTGTAAGCTTCTCAATCTCCTCTCCACGATGAGTCAAATCATCTTGCAGCTTGGAGAAGGCTTGGTCATACAGCTTCTTGACCTACAACACAAAGGAAGAAAGTTAGGAAAGAAAGAGTAGAAATTCGAAGCATAGAATACTATATCAAGAAGGTCACCTGATTTTGAAGCCTCTCGACCTCCCCGAGAGCAACGGGGGCATCAATATCGGTCTCCTACTCAACACCTTCAAATGTAATCTCTGAATGCATCATCCTTTCCCCGAGAGGTCCCCAAACCGGGGGCATTCCTGTCTCGGGCATCTCGTATCTCCCCTGGAGAGAAGGATGGGCCTGATTGAAACCCGCCTGTAGCATCAACCTCCATCGGGGATTCCTCTCGACCCTGAAAAGCTCCAGAAGCGAGCCCTCTGAGCTCATCAACATGGAATGTGCCATGTCCGACAAGCGGCTTGGGAACTGCACTCGAACCCTCCTCGAGGGTCTCCTCAACTTGAGGCAGGTCCGCATCGGCCACCTCCAACTCAGCAGCCTTCCACCTAGAAACTTTCGAAGCATCAATGCTTTGTTTTACCCTTTGTACCAAAGGGCAGGCATCATCATATTCTTCTTCGGCCCTAAGACTCTTAGTGGCCATCGAGGTAAGGACCGTAGCGTCGGTCTTGGGCTTCCGAGCCTTTGCTTTTTTGGATTTCAGAGACGCCGCCGATGCCTCCTTCTTCCTTTTCTTATCTATGACGGCCTTCAAAGCCTCTTCCTCACCAGGAGGGGGCGATCTCATCGACACGCCTTCCCCAAGGCCTGCACGGGCATGATGTGTCAAACTCACCACCATAGAGAGTACTTACAAAGAATGAGAAAATGACAACAATGAGAGCGTATCATGTTTCTTGGCCTGCCACCGTGTTTTGGCCAAATCGCACCAGACGCGCTTGCTGTATGGGAGGGCGGAGTCCAAAAGTTTGATCCATCCCGGAAGGTCCTGGACCGCGTCGGGGAACCAAACGGTGGCTACACAATCAGTAGAAAATCAATCAAAAGAGAAGGAGGACAGATCAGAAGAAGAAAAAGAGGTGATAAAACATACTCAATGTGGAGATACTTACGCTTCATGTTCCATTCCTCCGGGAATGGCACTCTATTAGCAGGGATGATGTCCGAGGTTTTGACTCTAACAAATCGGCTCATCCATCCCCGGTCTTTATCTTCGTCGATGCAGGCGAAGAAAGCCTTGGTAGATCGACAATGTAGTTTAATTAGACTCCCTCAGAAGAGACGAGGGCTATATAATTTGATCAAGTGATCGAGGGTGAAAGTCATTCCCTCGACCATGTTGGAAATGTATCGAATCATATATACAATTCTCCAGAAAGAAGGATAAATCTGACCAAGCGTCACTCGGTATTGACTATAGAAGTCAAGAATCACCAGGTCTATCGGTGGAGAAGAGAATCTACGGGGCCTAAAGTGAAGGGGTATGTATATACGCTAAGAAAGCCATCTTTATTCATGACTATGCTTTCTTTGGCTGTGGGGATTTCTACTTGCTCCGCCTCCCCCCAACGGAAATCTAGTTTAACCCTCTCTATATCGGTTACTACACTTATATACCGAGACATGGGCTCGCATTCGCCCGGTGTAGAATGGGGTTTTTTAATGGTAAAATCGGAGATGGTGTCGAAAGGTCCAGGGATGCACTGTTCGATACTAGGGGGATTTCTTGATTTTCCCTTAGATGGGCGTGATGAAGAAGTGGCTCCCTCTTTTTAAGGTACCGTTTTTGAAGTTTTTGCCATAATTGCAACTGAGTTTTAAAGAAAGAAGATGAAGAAGCAAGCGCAGGAAGAGGGTGAAAGTAGAAAACGGTTAGTAAAATTTTGAAGACTTGATGATGTTGTATAATTGTGGAAAGGAAAATGATTAAAGTATTTATAGAAGCCAATTGGGCACGTTTGGGAAGCGGAAAAGTCGAATCAATAACAGTTCATGGGATTCTCGAGAATCGTGCTATCTGTGCAGCCTTTCTGTCGCGTCATTTAATGTTCTAGTGAGGCTGACGTCATAATAGGGATATCGAAGAAGCAAGAATTCAAATCATTTCTTGTCTTTTCATTCCAAGAAATGCGGGGACTATCTGTATACGGCTAAAATCGGAGACTCCGATTTTATGATCACTATAGCATTCTGTAGCCTGTCTTCAGAGGGCTCGAGGCACAGCTCGAGGTTCGACACCGAGGAAGCATATCGAGAATCCCACACACTCGAACTCGGAGCGGTATAAATCGGAGACCATCATGAAAAAGCGAGAAATTCCCAAAAGGCACGTGGTTAAGATTGACCAAGTATGCAAGAATTGTACAAGTTTGTATCGTGGCATTAAATGGTTGTACCAGCTATTTACCTTTGTAATAATTACACATGTACTATGTTGGGATTCCCCCTCCTATATAAAAGGGACCCTTGTCATTTTGTAGGACAGATGATATTCAATACAAGAATAAGAATATTCTCTTCTTTCTAACTCAAACATTCTCTACAATCGTTACATTGATTTATTGCCTTTCATTTATTGTGTTTATTAATTGTTCTTTATATATTGCTCATTATTGATCATAAAGAGGCCATCTTCGAGGCCTTCAATACTGTTGCATCTTCATCGATCGCCCTCTGTCAAGCCCTCGACCCGACCTCGAGGCCCTGCTTCGACCGAGCTAGAGACCCCGTCTCTTAACTGCTCGGTTTGCTCAATTTCATTATCCTTTGATCTTACCTCATTTTTCTTAACTCTCACTTAGCATCTATTGCCTAAAAAACTAATGTTAATATAGATCACATATTTTTTGTAACGACCCCACCAGTTGTTTTGCATTATCGGACCCCGTTCCCCTAAATGAAACTTCCCATAGCGGCTTATTGTGATTTATGACTTGCGGGGGCGGGTGGTCTGGGATTCGGAAGTGTTTAGAGCAGTAAAGGAACACTTAGTTCCTTAAGGTTGGCCTTTTTGTCCAAGTTGACTTCGGTCAATATTTTGAGTAAACAACCTTGGAATCGAGTTTCGACGTTTCCGGTAGCTTCGTATGATGATTTCAGACTTGGGCGTATGTTCAGAATGGGTTTTGGATGACCCGGGAGCGTTTCAGACTTGTGGTTTGGGACGTGTTTTTGTTTAATCAAGGTCCGAACGGAATTTCGAGACCAGTAATAGTTCCGTTATGTCATTTTTGACTTGCCTGCAAAATTTGGCGTCATTCCGAGTAGTATAGGTCGGTTCGGCGCATTGTTATCGAATTCAAGAACTTAAAGTTCTTAAGTTTTTATTCTAGGGGTTTTGAGGTGTGATTTTAGTTTTTGCTATGTTTTTAGTGTTCCGAAGGCTCGAGCGAGTCCGTAATATGATTTGGGACTTGTTGGAATATTTGGACGGGGGCTCGGGTGGGCCCAGGTGCATCTCGGGCACCAAACAAGGCCAAAAACCAGCTAAAACAGTCGCTGGTGCACCTGATCTGGTGTGACCGCAGGTGCGGTTGCCCAGTCGCAGGTGCGGGACCCGCTCATGCGGTCCCAGCCTCGCAGGTGCGACCCCCAGGTGGGATGCCCAGTTCTCGCAGGTGCGGGCCCTTTCCCGCAGGTGCACCATCGACTGTTTTAGC
The DNA here is from genome assembly GCA_005239505.1 of Nicotiana paniculata. Classification (NCBI taxonomy): domain Eukaryota; kingdom Viridiplantae; phylum Streptophyta; class Magnoliopsida; order Solanales; family Solanaceae; genus Nicotiana; species Nicotiana paniculata. The sequence goes on from ML305042.1 coordinate 89,819, forward strand.
ATTTAAATCGGAGAGCTGCATTTAAATGCTATGTGTGATGTTTGTGGGGGCTACATACGCACAAAGTGACGAGAGTCCGTACGTAGCGGCTATTATTATTATATCCGGGTAGTTAGGCCCAAATCATGCCTTGTGTTCTTCCTCGTAATGAATTAAATGTTATGAATTCATGTGATATGTAGCACTGGTTCCCTGATATTTAAGGAATTTGATAATTTGAAGGAGTTGATTATGAAAAGTAATTTTAAAAGAATATTGTATGTGCATGTGACCGCTTCGCAATTTACATTCCGCGAGCGGAGTGTAATTTTCCCCACTCTAATGGGAGTGGGTCGTACGCCACGGCGGATTGAAAGATGCACTTATGGTTCGGGCCGTTCGACCCTCAGCAATGCATAGATATGATTATTTTATGCCAAAGATTCACTTATGGTTCGGGCCGTTCGACCCTCGGCAGTGCAGAGACATGATTATTTTTATGGCTCAGGTCGGTTGTCCTTATCCCGTATGCTCATGATAAATTGTTACTGAATTCATGGATATTGATTTGACAGATATTTGGGGGAAGATGAAGTATTAATTGTTTATTACTTCCAGTATTTACTTGGATTTCAGTGCCTTATATATTTGCTGCTTTACTACCTTTACATGCCTACCGTTTTCATCATATTCTGTTAAATTATATTGTTGGACCTTAGTGAGTGTCAAGTCGACCTCTCATCACTACTTCTTCGAGATTAGACGGGATACTCACTGGGTACATATCTATTTATGTACTCATGCTACGCTTATTTACATAATTGCACAGGTTCTGAGGCTGGTGCATCTGGCCACCAGACCAGAGCTCGATTCTGATTCTAGTTGGACCAGACTTCACGGTGAGATGCTTCTCCTGACGATCTCGGCAGCACCATGGAGTTTCTTTTGCTTATTTCCCGTCTATTTCTTTCAGACAGTGGGTCTGTATATTATACCTTTTGTATATTCTGTTAGTATGCCCGTAGGACTTGTGACACTAGTTCCTGGCACACACGTGATAGTTATTATGGATTACGGGTCTGTATATATATTGGATCACGCCTCCTTATGACCGCTTTTGATTAAAACTGACTAATTATCCTTTTCGATTTATGTTTTCAGCTTTAAAACTTGGTATATGTTGAAATTTTTAATCAAATAAGAAAGAACCCTTAGTAAATTAAGTGTTAGCTTGCCCGACCCCGCTGTTGGGCGCCATCACAACTTGAGTTATGATTTTGGGTCGTGACATTTTTAGAACCAAAAAATCAAATATAATTGTAATTACTATTTTCACGGTGAACAATGCTGATCTTCAATGGGCTTAGGAAGTGCACCACAAGAACATGTGGGCACAACATAAGAAGAGTTAAATTCATCCTATAAGTTCCTCATTCTGGTGAAGTAGGTTGCTATATCAACTGACCCTTGAGAGGTGTACCTAATCTCCCTTTGGAGTTGGATATACTTGACCCATTAGATTGACCAAATTTATTATTTATATCTCCTCATACTTCTTTTGCAGTGGAAAACACATAGACACTTATAAATATTTCTCTAGTTAAGATGTTAGTAACTCATATCTCTACCATGTCATTACATCTCTCCCAATAAGAAAAATATGGAGACTCGGGAGTCAGTTGGAGAATTTTATCAGTGACTAGACCTAATTTGTTCTTTGATGAAAGGGAAGTCAACATATTATTATGCCATCACAAAGCCATTCCATTGAAAGGTATTGTAACTAATTAACTATCGGGACTGTCAGAAGGATACACATAAAAAGGGTGTGATGAATCTAAGGTAAATTCAGTGAAATCAATAGTCGAGATTGAACCTCAGAATTTGGCACAAAATTACCCATAACAATAGTAAAATTCAATTAATCACAATTTCTGACAGTAGTTTCAATCACGAACCAGAAGAAATCATCAAATCAATGCTTGACCACAACAATACACAGTTGACTATAAGAATATAGAGTAGATGAGAAGAATATTACCGGTCTTCAAGGCCGGCTTAAAGGCTAGGCAAGTAAGCATATGCATTAGGACCCCAATTTTGAGGGGCCCCAATTTTAAAAAGAATAAGTTATGTGTTAAATTTTTCTTAGAAAATTTAAATATTTTATTGTAAAAAATTTTCATTGTGAAATTGATGTGACTGTTGAGGGATGAAAAAGTCCTCTCAGATAAAATAAACATATTTTTATGATTTTCTTAAACTTAATGTAATTTTCATTTTGTACTTTTAACATTCTGACCACTAAAACCTATAATTATTATTTTAAAATTTAGATATTGCTAAATGAATAGAATTCTTTTTTTTTTATTTAAAAATCCTGGTAACGTTTGATGATCTGTAAAGCATAACAGTCACTATAATATTGATGGATTAGACTTATATTTCGAACTAAAAGTATTAAGAAAAATAGTATATAGAAGATAATACTCCAGCCGATATATTTATTTACATAAAAAAGTTTGATTCTTTTTCAAATACTTAATAGTTTTCTCAACAGAAAGAAGCTTTTCAAAGTAAACATACATCGGATCAACGTCACAAGAGTGATTAAATTGATTAGCTACATTATTAATTGAAAAATAATTACATAAAAAATCGATTAAAAAAAATTGGGCCTCTAATTGTAGTTATGCTTTAGGCCCTCAATTATGTCCAACCCCCGATTTTCTTCGCAACCTGAAAAAGTAAGGCCTTTGAATAAAAAATTATACATAAAATCCCAAAACTTCGACTGCTGGGACGGCGAACTTTGAACAGAGAAGGCTACCATAGGACGAAAGCGCCAAACAACATAGATCCCGTGCTTGGCTTTGATACCATGTCAAGATTGAAATCGATCAGGAATTGATGAGAATTTGAACGAAAACCCTAGATAAAAACGAGGGATGAAAATAGAGAGAATATTATTTTGTTTCATCTGTTTATAATATGACCAGTTGTCTCTATAAATATCGGAAGACCCTTATATGTACACGTGGATCGAGTCATAGTAAAAAATACAGATGCAATATAAAAGGAATAATTGGGTTTAAACTGTACAAATAAATATTATAACTATTACAAATATATATAATTGGGCCTCAGACTGAGAAGGCCACCCTCCTCCCCCTTTCCCCTCTCAAGCTGGAGGGGGAAGCATTTCAAGCTTGCAAATTGGGTTAGACAAAGACTTGGTAGTATTCTAGTATTCTATGATATTGCCGCATAAATATTAATACATCTATTGGTTTTGGAAAATCTAGAACATAGTCGGTGTCGATTTTTGCTAAAGTGATTATATAGCAATTTTTCTATGCCAGGCTACTACTTGTATTATCTTTTATTCTTTGATCCCAACGATGTTTATATGGGATGTCATATGGTATGCTAGAGCTAAACTTTTCGGCATAAGTGTTAATAAAATATATTTGTAAACTTGGACACAACATCCTCTCGGAGCTTCCCCACGAGGGCATCCCTTCGCCTAATCTGAAAGATGCAGAAGATAAGCTAATCAACACTAAGTATGGCAATAAAAGATAGGATTATGGGTACTAGAGTACCTGCTCGATGAAGTTGACCCTCTCTTGGAGCGCCCTCTCCGAGCCTGCCCGGAGGTTGATCAACTCCTCCTCTTTCCGGGAGCATAGAGCCTCTAGCTCAATTGACTCCGATGTAAGCTTCTCAAGCTCCTCTCCACGAGGAGTCAACTCATCTTGCAACTTGGAGAAGGCTTGGTCATACAACTTCTTGACCTACAACACTTAGGAAGAAAGTTAGGAAAACATCACAGATTGCATTTAAATCAGAGAGCCGCATTTAAATGCTATGTGTGATGTTTGTGGGGGCTACGTACGTACAAAGTGACGAGAGTCCGTACATAGCGGCTATTATTATAATATCCGGGTAGTTAGGATCACATCATGCCTTGTTTTCTTCCTCGTAATGAATTATATGTTATGAATTCATGTGATATGTAGCATTGATTCCCTGAGATTTATGGAATTTGATAATTTGAAGGAGTTGATTATGGAAAGTAATTTTAAAAGAATATTGTGTGTGCATGTGACTGCTTCGCAATTTACATTCCACGAGCGGAGTGTGATTTCCTCCACTCTCATGGGAGCGGGTCGTACGCCATGGCGGATTGAAAGATGCACTTATGGTTCGGGCCTTTCGACCCTCGGCAGTGCAGAGACATGATTATTTTTATGGCTCGGGCCGGTTGTACTTATCGCGTATGCGCATGATAAATTGTTACTGAAATCATGAATATTGATTTGACAGATATTTGGGGGAAGATGAAGTAGTAATTATTTATTTACTTCCAGTATTTACTTGGATTTCAGTGCCTTATATATTTGCTGCTTTACTACCTTTAAATGCCTACCGTTTTCATCATATTCTGTTAAATTATATTGATGGACCTTAGTGAGTGTCAAGTCGACCTCTCATCACTACTTCTTCGAGATTAGACGGGATACTCAGTGGGTACATATCTATTTATGTACTCATGCTACGCTTCTTTACTTAATTGTACAGGTTCTGAGGCTGGTGCATCTAGTTATCTGACCGGAGCTCGATTCTGATTCTAGTTGGATCGGACTTCACAGTGAGCTGCTTCTTCCTCACCAGGAGGAGGCGATCTAATCGACACGCCTTCCCCAAGGCCTGCACAGGCATGATGTGTCAAACTCACCACCATAGAGAGTACTTACAAAGAATGAGGAAATGACAACAATGAGAGCGTACCATGATTTTTGGCCTGCCACCATATTTTTGCCAAATCGCGTCAGACGCGCTTGCTGTATGGGAGGGTGGAGTCCAAAAGTTTGATCCATCTCGGAAGGTCCTGGACCGCGCCGGAGAACCAAACGGTGGCTACACAATCAGTAAAAAATCAATCAAAAAGAGAAGGAGGCCTTATCGAGGCAGGCTAATATATGTTCCACCTCTTTAGATAAATGATCTTCCAACAAAGCTTCATGCTAAAAGTTTTAAATGGTCTATGTCTTCATCCCGTAACTCAGGGCAGGAAGATATCACGGTGACGTTGGCGACCCAAATAACCATTTCACGCCTGAAATGTATTTCTCTTGGGCCAATATTTGATGAAGGAACTTTGTTATGTTCGAACATATCGAAAAAGAACCCTATTATTTCACTGCAAAAAAAAAAATACTATCAAAATTTTTTTCTCAATATAATCTACACAAGTAATAAAAGAATAAGGAAATCTAAATAATCAAGCTCACCATACTATAATCCTGGCATCCGAAGTGAGTCTGTATTCGCGTAACTGAGTTCCTCCAATAAAAATTATATATATATAAGCACGAATAATTTAGGCTAAATATTAAATGACTAAAATATTTTTAAAATATTATTCGACTTTTATAACCTTAAATATTTATATAATTTAAGGATATAACTGTAAATCACCTAAGGTTATAATTCTATTCCGATTTAAACTCTAGATATGGCGAGCAAAAGAGGAACACGTGTGAAGGTGGAATACTCCTAGCCAAATTAATTTTGGATTCATCCTCCAATATTTATAAACAACTCGCTGCTACTCCATCTCCAATATCTTACAATGATAAAATATGTATGATATACAAACTAAAAGAAACATAAAGTCTGCAGAGTTTTTATTAAAGGGGCTCATGTTTTAGATTCAGTGAATAAAGGTAATACATATATTGATATAACTCCTTCATTGTTAAATTAATTTTAAGTTCTGCTCAATATTTCAAATTGCAGTCATGGACTTTTGTAATATTTTGTCAGTTCTTTTTCAGATTATGCATTCCACAAATTTCATGTTGATAAGTCACCGGAGAATCATTATGTTTGTGGGGGGTGGGGGCTCAAAGATAGAATTATGGTAAATTTTCTATTCTCGATACTAAGAGTATATTATTTCGATGTAGTTGATCTACTTTTGGTACTTGATGTATGTATTTTGGATAAAATTTTGTATTTTATTGTTTTGTAAGGATAACTATGTTTATTTGTAGACCATAAAGCGGTATTTTCCTTTAATCACCTACTATAGAGATTAATTGGATAAATACACTTAGAGTTTTAATTCGATAATTGTAACTCCAAAGGTCGAAGGGTGAAACTTTTGGTACTGCAATCGTAAAACCAATCTTTTAGAAGATTTGAAGCGCGATTGATCAATAGAGGAAGCTAATGACTACATTTGCTTACAATTAGAATTACTCGAAGTCCCCCAATTAATCGGTTTATAACTTTTGGTTTGAGTTTTCTATCCTCGGAATTTTATTCAAATTATATTTTGAATTTAACAGTGTAAATTAAATGCAACAAGTTAATATATTTCAGGTTACCAACTTAATTTAGTTGAGTCACTTACATGTAATTAGTGTTACCTTACATATTGTGTAAGTATATTTCAAATATTAAAGTTAAACGCTCTAAGAAATATCTTACAGAGGAAGAATTAACCACTATATGTATGTGGTGGATATGAGAATAGAATGTAGAAATTGTTGGATTTTAAAAGGTAAATTATTTAAAGATAGAATTGTAATATTTAGAGCTTTTTCTAATATTGGGAGCTTTGAATTCAATTAACATTTTGTCTTTGAAAACTTTTATGAGTAAATTTTAACCACGAGCATATTTTTACATGGGATTAAAAGGCAAAAGTGAAACTTTATTAGGGTTAAGAGTCCTTCTCCATAACAAAGCCTGCGTCAACAACAATATATAACTTATCTTATCCGCAAAAGAAGCCTTAAATGAAGGGGGGGGGGGGGGG